>VZQC01015508.1:3140707-3151514 GCA_009823505.1 Rhizomys pruinosus
TCATTGGCGTAAGAAGTCTTCCTGGACCACTCTAACTATGTGAATGCTCATCCTTGCTTAGCCATGTGAACAACAGGTATGACTTGCATGAGGTCAGCTTCAGGCTGCCTCACCTTTCCTCCACTCCCCATACCCTAGAACACATATGTTCACACAATGATGAAACACATTTACTAAGGGCTGAGTCGATGTCAGCTTCATGATTCAGGATGTTACCTGGAAGAGCACTTAATAGGGAAACATTTATCCAGTGAGCTCCAGCTTCCCAATCCTAACTGAAAATCAGAGCTGCAAGTAGCTGTTTGACTAGACTTGGTAGAAGGAGGCCAGTGAGTGTTGGCAGTGACAGGGCCGCAGGAAAGAAAGAGGGGGAGCGTGTTAGTAGAACATGTGGGAAGAAGCAAGGAAGTTTCAGGAACAGGGAGCACCTCCCCACCCCGAGAGCAAGATGGTGAAAGCTACTGAGAATTGTGCATCTGGCAGCTCAGAGCATCAAGTTCTGCATGTAGAAAAATCCAGAGTTAGCCAGTGTCCTGACAAAATAAATGCCAGAGAAGAATTTCCTGATTGAATCTAATCTGCTCAGCTCCAACAGGAAGCAGCACCCTGTTTTCATATTATCATATTTCTGCCACCCACATGGCCCTTCAGCCCCTTGAAAGTAGTCCTCCCTCCTGTTGAAATCTGCAGACTTTCCACAGGGCAGTTTTCAAATACCCGAAGCTCCACTCAATCAGAGCAGCGCATGGCCATACATATTTAGGGATTTTAATCTTTCCACATAAATCACTCCCTCTGGCTACTTAATCATGTGTGACAACTTGCAGTGACTGCATCTCATGCTCTGATCTCCCTGAAAGGTCTTGCAAGCTAAGCAGGGTTAAGCTGAGTCAGTAATTTGGATGAAAGGCACAAGAACCACACAGGAAACACAGAGTGAGTCAACAGGCAGTATGCTTCTCAGAACTCAGCCTTGTGCCACCCCAGAACGTGCTCCGTGCCTGAGTCTAGAACGCTGCTGTTTTCTGAATGAAGTGACCAGCTCACAGTGTATTCTCCACGCTTGTAGAAACTGAGGAGTTAGACAGGGATCTCAAAGGCCCATTTCAGTTTTAGCATGCTCTGTGAGTTTGTGTTCCCAATTTCCTTTGGAGACAAATTGCCCTAATCAGAGTTATATCCAAACCAATCAAGTTAAGATAGCAGGGGGACCTTGAATCAAACAAAAAAGACTTATTAGACTTTGTCAAGATTCCCAGACCATAACTGCTGGAAATAAAGCAATGTCTCATCCATGTATTCTGAATTAAAGACTACTATAACCTCAAACTTGCCAGTCTATAAACCATGGCCATTGGTGATGATATCTCTTGCCTTAGACTCTGATGATGATGCTAAGGTGCATGTTATCCTGTGTATTTATTTGGCCCAGAACTCACCAATTAAGTTAAACTGGCTGATCAACAAGCTCTACCTGTCTCTACCTCCCAACTTTGGGATTATAAGCACACACCACTGGCCATTTTCATGTGAGTTCTGGGGATCAAATTTGTCTACACACACTTTGCCAACTTAGTTGTCTCCCCAGCCCTCTTGCAGATATGTTTCTTCTAGTAACTCATTCATGACAACCCTACAATTTAGATGGGAAACTGGACACAGAGAATAAGAGCCTTACTCGAGATCACACTGATATTAAGAAGCAAGTCTGAGATTTGAACCCAGGTAGTCTGATTCTAGAACCACTTTGCTACTCTACTGGATGCCCTGATATTACAGAAATTTCCTCCTCTTAAAGAAAATTAGAGGATAGAAAGAACGTACAAGGAAGTTATTCTTTTTAGAAAGGACCATGGATGAGCCCTTGGCTCTCCTTGGAAGCCTGGAAGGAAAGAAGGCTGTGAGGACGATTCATTAGTTGAAGTAAGTGGGACACAGATGATAAATATTTACTAGACCTGCTCTAGCACCCCCCCCCTTCTCAGTATGGGGAAAAACAGCTGGTTAAAAACTAAAGAACACTGGGTGGGAAGTCATGCCAGTGACAAGAGAGTAGTTGCAATAACCACGGTGAACGTAAACTAGGTGGGAGAGGAAGAGGAGAAAGCTGAATCAGAAGAAAGTAGAGAAACTCAAAGCTTGAGTGTCTTTCACCCAGGATTATTGCTCCAGTCACATTAGGCTTCATGGTTGCATTCATTAGAGCCTCGACAAAGGTAAAGAAATAGACCAAGTTCACACAGCAAGTAAGTGACTGCCTTTATTAAGTAAGCACATGGTCAGGAAGCCTAATCCAGAACCCAAGTTCCTAGTTCAGGCAACACTGCTTTCAAGCCTCCTGCAAAGATAAGTAGAGAAGAGGAGACCAGGTGCAGGAAAGGTAACTGGGAGCCAAAAGAGGAGAGAAGTCTATGGTCGAAATGTAGGTTTAGTTTGAAAAAAGAGTGGGCTTATTTTTTTTCCCTGTGACCAGAGGGAAGGAGTAAAGATGGGGGGGGGGCACTCACAAGTCATTCTAGTAAGAAAGAGAGGGTCGCTGGTGTTACAAGGTCACATTCCTTAGCCCATTAGAAGACAGGCCATCTGCCCAGGCCTCTATCCTAGAGAGGTCAGGGTGGAGCTAGAGTTTACCACTTTAGCAGTTCCGGTACGGCTGCTGAGAGGGATTTTCCTCCAAGTGATACAAGCATTGCTCTGCAGCTTCGGGGGCCCTTTCTGAGATTCAGTTGTCTTTGTAATGAGCCCATTTGCCCCAATTTGGTGATTTTCTGTAGAAATGGCTAAAAGTATAGCAATGAGAGCAAAGAAAATGTCTATGACCTTCCACTCAGTATGGGGGACTGTATGCAAACGAGAAGAGACCCTTGAGTGTTTAAGTTATTGCTTCTCCTAAAAGAAAAAGGTTGAGGAATGATGCTCCACACAGTGAAAGGCCAAAGCACACTGGGCATGTGTGTACCCTGGTGGCTAACAGTGTGAGCTTTGGCACTAGGCCACTTGGACTCAGCTCCAAGTGATGCCTCTTCCTGGCTAGTGCACTTGACAAGTGATTTAACCTCTCTGCCTCAGTTTTTTGTTTTTTTATCTGCAAAGGAGTATCTAACTTGAACTCACCTAATGCAGATGTTCTAAGAACTAAATAAAACATACAAAGCATTTAGCACAGTGCGGAAGCATAAGGGGTCGATAACTGTTAAGCTCAAGTGAGGACTTTGCTGATACTTCTTAGTTGCTCAATGTCTTTAGTGATTGGCTTTCACTGCTAGGAACATGGACCCTCACGAATACCCAGGTGTGCGATGATTCACATGTGACTAGACTCTCCCAGCCATCAGATGGTGACCTTAAATTGTTGTACTATTTCTTGTTTTCAGATACAAGCAAAGTGGTAGTATAATAGACTATGAGTATGCTCCTAGAAAGAGTGGCCAACTCTTCCTTATTTAATGTCAATAATACCTTGACCTTTTCTGCTTCTCACATCAGCCTCTCGATCATAAAGCAAACCTAGACCACAAGTCTAGCCAGAGAGTCGATATTAAATTAAACTTGGAATTTTAAAACATTGCCCAGGTCTTTTTCGACAATCACAATCATCTTTACGCATGAGATTTTCCTCTATGGGCCCCTGAAGAATTGCAGAATGGAACTAGTATTGTTAATCCTCCTTCTCAATCTCTAGGCTACTCAGCATCATTTCTTTTTATATTCTCCCTGGGGCTGGGTTCCTATTCTGCATAACAAAAAGATTTTCTTGAAAATATGATTAGAATACAAATTCCTTATGCATTTAGATGTGTTAAATAACTACATTCACAAATTCTTAAGAATGTCTCCATCTAAAAAAGAAATTTTTCCCTAAAAAAAATAGTCATGAAATTCAGAACTCTAATGACTAAGAACACTAACAGCATTCTTTTCTCTGTGGACTGTTTTCTGTTTTCTTCCAGACAGTGTCTCTGGTTATTATATGTTATTCATTCTCTCTCTCTCTCTCTCTCTCTCTCTCTCTCTCTCTCTCTTTCTTATAGTGGGCAAGAATGTTTGTGCACCCTCATCACACTAAACGGGTTCCCAAAAATGTAGTAGTGACCTAATAATTTTTGATTAACTGATTTACTAAAAAAAAAAATTGGGGGCCAGGCATGGTGGTACACACCTTCAATCCCAGCACATAGGTGGATCTCTATGAGTTCAAGGCCAGCCTGGCCTATGTAGTGAGTTCCAGGACAGCCGGGGCTAGAGGGAGAGCCTGTCTCAAAAAGACCAATAATTAATTAATTAGTAATTAGTAATTAATTAATTAAAAATAAAAATACTTTTGGTTGACTGAGCCATGCAGACAAAGGACCAGGCAGGTAACATGTTGGTTGTGAGACATTATGGAGTTGGTAATGTGGACTTCTGTCACGTGAAAAAATGGATATCCCACGAAGGAGACAACAGAAACTCATCTTAAACTCTTGTCATATAGCAGTGACTCTGTGGTGTTAGAAGTTCCAATTTTTAAACACATGAATTTTTCATCTAAAATATCCCAGCTTTTTACATTTTGGCAAATTCTTGAAGAATAGATAAAAACTAATGCAGGCCCACTGTAACATATAGAAAGATCAGGGTCAGGTAGGACCAAGAGTTCATGATGTCTTAAAGGAATCTTCCTGAGAAATCGTGAGTAATTCAAACTCTACCTTATCTATCTTTTTTTCCAAACCCACCATCTGAGTCCATTTTGTGCTGTTGCGATAGTATATCTGAAATGGGGTAATTTGTATTAAAATTTGTTGGATCACAGTCCTGGAAGCAGGAAGTTCAGTAACAAAGGCCTGGTATCCCGTGGTGGCCTTTGTGCTCTGTCATAATGTGCCAGAAGTCATCCCAAGGCAAGGGAGCTCAAATAAGAGGGGTTGGAATTTTCATCACCAAAATACCCCTTAAAAGCCCCAGTTCTCAATATAGCCAAAATGACAATTAATTTCTCAATACAATCTTTAGAGGTGATAAACATTCAGACATTAACACCCACCTTCTAACAGGTTGGTGACCAAAGTTCACAATCCTGTCCACCATTTGCTGTCACAGCTAGTCTGACTTTCAGAACAAGATTCATTTCTAAGTCAATTAATGACACAAAGCCAGTTCAGTCCTTTGAAGATATTCCATGAAACTAAAGTGATGGTGTGCAAATAGTGTCCAACTCACATGTCATGGCAAACTTTTTAAAGGTCTGAATGATTCCTTGATTGTCTCATAGTCCCAGCAAAGCTATCTGAAGAAATGACATGGTGACTCTTGATGTAGCTGAGTGGTTGAGTGCTTATCTAGCATTTGGACATGGTCACCTCTTTCAATCCTCTACACCAAAACCGAACAAATTACATGGATAATCACAGGTGAGGCTTCAGATGTCTGCTGATCATCTGCAGTCAGAGGCACAGAAAGGGTAGGTAAGGGTATGTAGTGAAAATGCTCACTTTACTATGACTCAGCAGAAAATATGAAGCCCAGTAATGGGCTTCCATTCTTATCAGAGTGGCACACCTTCCTTTGGCATGAAGTGTTTCCCTGACCTTGGAGTCTGGTATGGCTCTGTGGTGGTTTAAGTGAGAAATGTCTGTCATAGGCTCAAGTATTTGAATGCTTGGTCCCCGGTTGATGGCGCTGTTTGGGGAGCTTTAGGAGGCATGGCCTTGCAGGAGGAAGCATTTCACTGAGAGTTCACAGCCTTACCCTACCTCCAGCTTTCTCTCTACAAAGAAGAGCTTGAAACTGGAGAGGTGCTCTCTTGACTTCCTGCTCCTGCTGCCCTATGTGTTGCCATGGATTCTGGCCCTGATGGACTCTTTTTCCCTCTGGAACCATGAGCCAAAATAAACTCTTTCTCCCCTATGTTGCTTTTTTTGTGGTGTTTTATCACAGCAACAGAACAGTAGTTAATACAAGCTCTGTAGTTTCTTTTCTAAAACCAGATATTACAAAAACTTCCTGATGATTAGTCCTGCATCATATCAACCTCTACCTCCAGAATCTAGTACAACATTGTCAGAGTAAAGACATGTATTAGATTAATTAATGATCAAATGATTAAACTCAACCCATGTTTCAAATGCTCTTACTTTATGCTAATTCTGGAAGAAGCAAATCAAAAAGGAAGGAAGTCAAAGATCAGCATCTTTAAATGCAACATGCAGTGCTTAAAAAAAAAACACTTTGGCCATTGTGAGTCTGTGTGCAGGGGGCTCAGGCTGGGGTCTTGCTGAGACCACCTGAAGCACAGGAGCCTGGACCTCGCTCCAGAGAGGTAGAACTTAGGGTAGATTGCTTCTTGGACTGCTGGATAGTTGATTTGCTGGTTCATAGCAGGGGAGCCGTGAGCCAGCCTGCTTTGGTCCAAACCCAAAACCCTTCTAGGGTTTGGCTGTCTGGGCAGAGCTGCCCTCTGCCCTTGCAGCCAGCACCCAGTGCCATTGTGAGCCTGTGTGCAGGGGGCTCAGGCTGGGGTCTTGCTGAGACCACCTGAAGCACAGGAGCCCAGACCTCACTCCAGAGAGGTACTGGGGCAAGCACTAAGTCAGGAATATTTACCCCTCCCCTACCCCCACTACCCCCCCCTTCCACCAACTGGAATTGAGGAGAGAGCATCCAAGTGGATTTTTTTTTTGAGAATCCTCAGAACAGGAAGGGAAGTGTGGCTTAGACTTCCAATATCCAATATATAAACAAAATTGAAAGCCTGAAACCTAGACAAGTCAACACTCCATAAACAAGGAGGGGGGGAAAAAAGCATTGGAAGGAGGCAAGCAAAACAAGCCTTCAACATAGTGAAAAGACATTTGTGATTGGCATCTGAATACAGGCACAAAAAAAAAGAAAAAAGTAAACCCCCATGCCTGGGACACGGTGAAGGGAAAACATGGGAAAGGTGCAGGATAACTCTGCACCAAGGTCTCCCATCCCTGTAGGGGATAGCTACAATGGGATCCCCCTGGAGGTGACCCAAGAAACAGATCTTAGAGGAATAATTGCAGACCTATGCAGAGAAATTAAAAAAAACAAAGAAGAAGTCAAAGAACTAAGGAGAGAGAATGGAAAACTCAAGAAAGACCTAGAGGGATACAATGACAAACTCCAGAAAGAACTAGAGGGAGAAAATGACAAACTCCAGAAAGAACTAGAGGGACAAAAAAACAAACTCCGGAAAGTAGAAACACTCAAAAAGGAAGCCAACTGTTCTATTTTGTGTTCCATTGCTGTGACAAAACACTCTGACTGACACCAACTTGAGGAGTGTGGTGGTTTGAATGAGTAGGCTCTAGGTATTCAGACATTTGTCTCCAGTTGGTGGCACTATTTTTGGAGGTCTTGGGGTGTGTGGCCATGCTGGAGGAAGTGTGTCACTGGGGGCAGGGCTTAGAGAGTTGTTTTTTTTTTTTAATTTATTTATTTTTGTATGTGTATGAATGTACTGTCTGCATGCAGGTCTGTGCACCCATGTCGTGCAATGCCGAGGAGGTCAGAAGAGGGTGTCGGATTCCCCTGGAACTGGAGTTCTCCTGGAATTGGAGTTACAGACGGTTCTTAGCTGCCATGTGGGTGCTGGGGATCGAACCCGGGTCCTCTGCAAGAGCGTCGGTGATCTTAACCGCTAGGCTATCTCTCCAGCCCCAGGGCTTAGAGAGTTTAACAAGCCTTGTGGTATACAGTTGCTCTCTCTGCTTCCTGTGCTCTTTGCGAGATGTGACCCTCAGCTTGCTGCTCCAGTCTCCAGCCACCATGCCTCCCGCCACAATGGACTCTAATTCCCTGGAACCGTCAATCGTAAGTTCAAATAAACTCTTCCTTTTATAAGTTCCTTGGTCATGGTGTTTTATCACAGCAACAGAAAAGTGACTAATACAGTAATTTGGTACCAGAAGTGGGGTGTTGACTGTGAAGAACCTGACCATGTGGATGTTTGGAGAAATGTGGAAGACTTTGGAACTTTGGGCTAGAAAGGCTGTTGACAACTGTAAGCAGAGCTTAAAGGGCCATTTTAGTGGAGGCCTGGAAGAAAGCATTGCTGCAAAACATGTGGATCCAGAGGAGGATAAAGACTTAGGCAGCAACTGGGATATTTTGATACAGAGTCTGGCAGCAGTTTGCCCACAGCCCAAATGCTTGCATGATGCTAAGTTGAAAAGCGGTGGACTGATGTCTTTGGCAGAGGATATTTCAAGACAGCGTAGTGTGGAAATGGTGGCGTGGCTGTTAATGGTGAATACTGTGCAGATGTACAGTGAAAAAGAGCAAATGGGGCAGAAGGAAATGCAGAATGTACCAGTTTGGATTTGAAAACTGCACTAGGAAGATTAAAGATGTGGCCAAGGCATGTGAAGGAGAGGCTCCCTTTAATAAGGAGACTAAAGTGATTAAGGAGAGGCCTGGAGATTTATAAGTAAACAAAAGAATCAGTACCTTCAGGGCAAGGCCACATCCAGCTAATCCTCCAACAAGTCCTGGGCAGAGAAAAATTGCAAATGTGGTTAAAGTAGGAGAGATTCCATCCTGAACTTGCAGCCAGATTCAGCAATTTCATTCACGTGGTGCTGGCTTTAGAGGCATGAAGTTTGCAAGAGTGAAGGGGTCATCAGTTCTTCCTCCACAGTTTCAGAGAGCTGCCAAGGTCAGGCAGAGTACAGCAGGGGTGTCCCTGCATAAAGTAGGCCCTGATAGGCCATTGCATGAAGCTGTGAATGTGAAGTCTGGTTGGCAGCGGAGACCCCAAGAAGACATTCGAGATGCCAGACCTCTGAGATATTTGCCAAGGAGAGCTGCAAACAGGGAGTGGTACCAGCCTAAGAAAGAGATGTATGTTGCAAGCAAAGCTGGAAGAGCTGAGCTGTCTAAGCCCTTTGGAAGTCAAGTCCCAGAAGTTGCATGTGGAGCTACTGGACTTGGTGTTTGCCCTGCAGGTTTTCGGTCTTGTTTTGCTCTGGTATTTCTTCACTGTGCCTCTATTCCTCCCTTTTGGAATGGGAATGTACTGTATGTTGGGAGTGTGTAATTTGTCTTTTGATTTTACAGGAGCTTACAGTTAAGAGATTGGCCTGAGTCTCAGAAGAGACTTGGACTGTAGACTTTTGAATGGCATTGAAACTGGTAAAGAATATTCGGACTTTTAACATTGGACTAAATGCATTTTTCATTTTATATGGTCAGGAGCCTATGGTGGCCAGGGAGTGGAATGTGGTGGTTTGAATGAGTGTCCCCCATAGGCTCTAGGTATTTAGAGATTTGTCTCCAGTTGGTGGTGCTGTTTTTGGAGGTCTTGGGGTGTGTGGCCATGCCGGAGGAGGTATGTCACTGGGGGCAGGGCTTAGAGAGTTTAACAAGCCTCGTGGTATACAGTTGCTCTCTCTGCTTCCTGTGCTCTTTGCAAGATGTGACCCTCAGCTTGCTGCTGCAGTCTCCAGGCACCATGTCTCCCACCACGATGGACTCTAATTCCCTGGAACCATCAATCGTAAGCTCAAATAAACTCTTCCTTTTATAAATTCCTTGGTCATGGTATTTTATCACAGCAACAGAAAGGTGACTAAAACAGAGAGGAAAGGGTTTATTCAGCTTACAACTCCCGGGTCACAGTTCTTCACTCAGGGAGCCAAAGGCGTGAACTCAGGGCAGGAACCTGGAGGCAGGAGCTGAAGCACAGGCCATGGAGGAATGCTGTTCACTGGCTTGCTCCCCTGGCCCATGCCCAGCCTGACATCTTATACAGTACACAACAACCTACCCAGGGTGGCACCACCCATAGTGGGCTGGGCCCTCCCACACTGCTCAACAATCAAGACAATACTCCACAGACATGGCCACAGGCCAGTCCAATAGAGCCAATTCCCCAATTGAGGCTCCCTCAACCCAGGTGTGTCAAGTTGACACTAAAGCTACCCAGCACAATTGATCCCTTGTCAACTTGACACACAAAACATCACTATTAAACCACCACCTTTCCAATTCTTATCCCCAAAGTATGATGGTAACATTAATCACAACCTAAGACAGTACAACCTTAAAAGCCCCACAGTCCTTAAAATGTCCAAATACTTAAAAGTTCACAGTCTGTTAAAAGTCTGTTAACTGTGGGCTGCTATAAAATCCAAAACAAGTACTGTCTTATTTCAAAGGGAAGAATCAGGCACTCTCAAACAAAACCTAATTCCAGCAAAGTAGCTCAAGGCTGGACACCTGGGACTCGCTCACGATCCTCTGGGCTCCAAAGGGTTTTGGCAGCTCCCCTTCTCTGACTCTGCCGTCCACGGCACACACAGCTCATCTTGCAGGCCCAGGCTGACTCCATTCCACACCGGTCACTGCTCCTGGTGGTCGTCCCATGGTCCTGGCATCTCCAAAAAGCTGGGGTAGCCACTGAAACTGAGGCAGCACCTTCACCAGTGGTCTCTTCTGACCTCTCCTGGTGCAAAGCCTCAGCTTCTCTCCATGACCCCTGCAATCCTGGGGCCTTCACTGCAACTGGCATGCACTTCTACCAATGGTCTTTCCTGACCTCTCACAGTGCCAAGCATCGGCTGCTCTCTGTGACCCCCTCAAATTTCAACACCAGAACCATATAGGAGACTCTTACACGTTACCAAGTCCTGCTTCTGGCTCGAGATGGAGGCTCAGGCCCTTTCTGGGTCACAGCTTCTGTGTGCTGACCTTGAAGATATTCTCCCCAGAAGATTTCACCTCAGTGATGCTGGTCTCTTGTTACTTACAGCTGATTTTTCAGCCCCAGCTAACCAGCATCAATTGCCCCAGTACCACAAAA
>VZQC01015508.1:3159919-3196278 GCA_009823505.1 Rhizomys pruinosus
GTCTATACCAAAGTAACCTACCACAACAATTAGTATTGTTTAAATACCTATATATCTAAATGTCTGTGCTTCATTAGTAGGACTGAAAGGTTATTTCTGGACAAACTGTCAGCCCATGAAAGGAAACAGCCAGAATTGACCAGAGTCCAGACAACAGCTCCAGGGAAAGTAGACTGTTTTGCCTCTCGTCCACCCGTGCCCCTTTTCTAAGGCTAGGGAACAATCTGCGGGGGCATATTAGAATGTAAGGGCTGTGATTGGGGTGAATGGTGAAACTACAGCAATATAGACTGGACACTTATTTGATCAACTTGATTGAACATACAAGCCCCCCAGCCAGATGGTGGGACCCTTGGGCTGTGTGGGTTTTGGCACAACTGCTTGCAAATTGGTTTTACATGAAGGATGCTTGTACTCATAAATTATTACTTATTGTTAAAAAATGAAAAAAATAATAAATAAAATATTTTTACATATTAAAAAAACTCAAGAAAATCACATGGTAATTTGTCTGATCCACCCTGTCAAAGATACAATCTCTGCTTTCTTACTGTCTTAGCATGCCCTGATTTGAGGCAGCTCCACAAGTGAAGTTAAACAATTAATTGCACTATTAAATAAACACTTTATGTTCCCTTGAAAACCTTTAACAAGAGCCTGTGTCAGAGGAAAAGATGCTGAGGCAACAGAATCATGAAAGAGACATTAAATTCCTTCTGCCTGCATCCCTGTGGCAGCCGTCTCTGCTCCTCATCCCTGCAAAGTTCACGGTCTTTAACATGACACTGAACTTGACAGAGAAAATGCAGGTCCTTGAGTATGTATCTGCATTGCAACAGATGTCAGCCTCACGTTTCGAGGGAAATTGAATTACAGATGGAAGGAGCTGGGGAGTTGAGAGCATCTGTTAGAGGAATCTGGATTCAAGAGAATACATTTGAAAAATAAGTCTCCTCAACTTCCGAATGAACTGAAATGGCTCATGGCTCTCATTGAGTCCCCTCCCTCTGGTCCCCCCTCACTATAATAAGAATTGAGAAGAAGTTTTTCCATGCTGTCAAGGTGAAGATAAGTCAAAAACATTTCAGAGAACAATATGCCCTCTGTATCAGCAGAGCAGTTCTATTAAAATGCTAGAATCCTGCAAAGATCCTTGACAAGTAATCTCAATAGCCTTGCCCTAATAGAAAGGTATATGATCTGGGTGACCTCCAGTGTTCAAGCAACATAAAGCATCTAAAACCTGTATGTGACCTTGTGTGTTGTCATTGTCATTTTGTTGTAGCTAACAGGAGGAGGGGCCATTCAATCCAGGTAGATGCGATCATTTTCACTCAGCAAAGAAGTCGCTCTTTGAGCCAAATATTCTCAGAGGATGGTTTATGGCCTTAAGTAAAATCATTCCTGATAAATGTGGCCCTTAAACTACCCACAAGACACGGCTCACTCCTTCCCAATCATGTTCTAACAATGGCTCAACTCACACCTGACAGAACCAGTTATGGTGATGGGGACCCCAGGGCTGCAACAGAAATGAAAGAACGCACACACTCATTTACACAGCTCCACACACCAGCTGCCAGGCTCTCACGCCTTCAGTTATCTGCAGTCTAATCTCCATTGTGGAAGACAGATGATTTAAAGATTTAAATTGGTGGGACAGTGATCATCTGTGACCTTAGTGTTACCCTGGAGACCAGCTGGTGCTGGACCAGAATAACCAAGCCTAGGAGCTCTTGTACTATAGCAGGACTTTAGTCCAACTGCATCCTACTCGCCCCATCAGGAGCTTCAATTCCTTAACCCCTCCACGTCTTCTGAAAATCAGCTGAGATCCAAGACCCTTTCCCCATGCTTCAGCAGAGCTCCTGTAACAGTTGATGCCTGACCTAAAAGTAGATGAAGAAAATGACCTTTCCTTCGGAGATAAAGCAATTAAACAGCACAAATTCTGCCCCCGGGAGCAGGGTAGCTACGAGACGAGAGGTGGCTGTTTAAATATGGCTGGGCCAAGAGGTTTTTTAATGATCTCATGGAGATCACTGGAAACTAGAGTGTGGATCAATTCTCCATAAAAAATGAAATTTATTGGGGCTGAAAAGATGACTCAGCAGTTAAGAGCACTTGCTGCTCCTACAGAGAACCCAGGCTTGGTTCTCAGAACCCACAGAGCAGTTCACAGCCAGGTATAACTCCAGTTCCAGAGGATCTGACTCCCTCTTCTGGCCTCCATGGACACCAGACATACACATGGTGCACATACATGCACAAAGGCAAGCACTCATACACATAAAATGAAACTTAGGCCTTCTTTCATATGACTTTGAGCACTGACTCTCTATTTGGGAGGGAGATTTCCCCATATGCCAGAGCAGGGACTCAGGACTCCTGGGGATGTGAATGGGACACTTTGCCACCACCTCAGCTCTAATCATGATGAATGAGATGGCTTGGGCACATCTGGCTAAAGTCAAGAGCATGAGGCAGCCACATCTGGAGCCTGGCGTTATTTCATCTCTAATTTAATAGCCGACTTCCCAGTTCTGAAGCTGACAAAGGACCTGAGAGTAGAAAAATGAAAGGATGATCACTAAACTTTGTTGGCTTCCAAGCACGCCCTCTCACCTTGGGGAAATTTATATTCTGTTCCACTGAAGACACTGCTCAAGTGACAGTCATAACTCAGCAACAGTGCTCACAAGATTTTCCAGAGATTGACATTCTTACTGATATTCCTTTAACCTGTGCTTTGGGTCAAACTTGTCCTGTGGAAGTTTCCCTTTATACCATCAGCTCAAGGTCATCGGTTCATCCATGGGGAAAAAAATATGGGCTGCCATTTTCAGATCTTCCAGTTCACTTTTGTCTCCTTTGCCTTGTTAACTTTGCTGAGCCTCTCAAATCACTGCACCAATCATTTTAAATGAACATTTACAAATGATCCCAGGTCATCATTGTAAAATGTTCATTTACTTAAACTTTTTAGGTAACATTTTTCGTACAGCTGCTATCGCTAATACTTTTCTAATCCCCCTCTCCTTTGAATAGCAGTATCTGTTGACAAGTGGTTATCTTCTTCATGTATAAACCCTTGGAGACATCCAAGGAGTTCCTACAGTGTATAAATTGTGAGGCAAGGTACCCAAGACCTTAACAAGGACTTGGAGATAATCTTTGCTATGCTAGTTAGCTTTTCTCATGATTGTGATCAAAATACCTGGCATGAGCAACTGAATAGAGGAAAGATTTGTTTGGGGTTATGGTTTCAGAAGTTCAGCCTCTGGTTGCTTGACATCATTCACGTAGGCGGAACATCTGGCAGAGCAGAGCTTTTTGTTTACTTCCGGCCCAACCAGGAAGCAGAGATCGGAAAAAGGAAGTATCCTGACCATACACTCCCAAGAACCTGACCCCCAGTCTACTTCCTCCAGCGAGGCACACCTGCTTCTACAGCCTCCCCAAATAGCACCAGCAGCTGAGTACCAACCCCTCAAGACTTGCACCTTGAGACCCTCAAGACCACAGCACCCACACTCATAGGTGCTGCCCATGAAGAGGCAAACTCATAGCCACAGTATCCAGGAGCAGACCAAGGCCAGAAGCTGGAACAGGGTTAAGAGGATGCGGAGCTCTGAGTAAGAAGAACCTAGAGCTGAAGAGGGGCGTGTGACTGTAACTGCCCTAGGTCCTGCCCCTGAGCCCATCCCATGGAAGTTTCCCACATAAGTCTGAAGATTGGAAAGATGGCCTGACCGCCAGGAACCATCCCAATTTATCACATTACTTCTCTCTGAAGAAACTAAGCCACTCTTGCAACCTACAAAAGGGTGTGGCTCTGAAGATGGATTCTGGGTCTGGTATGTGAAAAGTCAGAAATATAAGGAATCCATGTATCAGGCTGTGGCAGGGGTCCTACCAGGTCATAAACCCACCGGGTAACCCACAAGCATCACTGGTGACCACACTGAAAGGCCCCTGGTCCCCGTTGGTCACTCTTCAGACACACCAGCCCCTCCTGCAGCATCTCCAACAATCCACTTCTGACTACCTTTTTATGACTTTACAACACAGTTTTTCCTCGAATTTTATGGCATTTCATTAAAGCCGCCAGAAGGTGATACTGCCCCTTTTTCTAGGAGTGAAATAAATTCCAGTTTTATCGCTTCTGGAAATGCCGGAGCAACTGTCAGGACATTTGATAGATTTTCTCAATTACAGGACTTGTGGAGCATTTTATACTTACATCTGCACCAGAGCTCGATATAGTAGATACGCAACTCGCCTTCCTCCTTCATCTTGTGCATCTTTTTCCGTTTAATGACCAATTTGTTATTTTTCCCTTTTATTTCTCCTTACTCCTTTTTTTCTCATTCTGTTTCTCTGTTTTTGTCATTTGGCTTAGCGAACGATGCATTCTTTGTATAAACTAACATTCTTCATAGAAGAGAAGGGAACATGAAAAAAAAGAACTAATCAGGACCTATAGAAGGAAAAATTAGATTAAAATTTAAAAGCAAATCAATTTTTCTATTGAAGAATTTACTGTTAACATAAGGTACATTTTCCACATGCAGTATTTATTAACGTGACATGACATATGTTGAGTTTTCCCTTCCTAATGGGACAGATGCTTTTTGTATGTAACTTTTCACACTAATAAGACTGTTCATTGGTGTTTTTCTTCATTATCAAAATAGAGAATATTATCTTTCCACGAGAATTTCATGGATTATTCAGAACTGCAGAACCATGGTCTCAATGGATGCTAAATAAATAAAAAAGGTTAATGTGTACACAGACCGTGTCAGATGATGTGTAGTCAGGGAATGGCTGTGGCAAGCAACTTCCTTCATTGGCTTTAGGCATATCATCTTTTGGTTGTTGGGCTGTTGTTTTTTGGGGCTTTTGTTTGATTTGCTTTGTTTTGTTTTGTTTTGTTTTGGTGTGTGTGTGTGTGTGTGTGTGTGTGTGTGTGTGTTTCTCAGTCGCTGTCCACCTTGTTTTTGAAACAGGACTTCTCACTATGACTTGCAGCTCAATAATTAGGCAACTCTGGCTGCCCCTTGAGCCCCAGGGACTCACCCGTGTCCTCCCCAGCCCTGTGATTAGATGCAACCACACCCACCTTTTAAGTGGGTGCGAGGGATCAGAGCCACGTCCTCACTGACTGAGCCATCTCTGCAGACCTTGGTTTTGGCTTTTGAACAGTGTCCTGCTGTGTCGTCCGGGCTGGCCTGGAATTCTCTGTCTCCCAAACTTGCTATGCCAATCATCTTGCTATGTCTCTTGAATGCTGGGAGTACAAGCACAGGCCGCCCCGGGTGGCCTTCAGTGGATCATCTTGTGAGCAGAACAGAAACCTCGGAAATCAAATAGTAATCAAGATATTTCTGTCTTCATTTAAATAATATTTCAAAACTCAGGAGCATTTTCTCCTGTGTTACCTCATAGCAATCCTAGAGGACGAGGAAAATGAGGACTCTGCACTATCCCCAAATTAGAGATAGAAAAGCTGGGATCTGCAAAGGAGTGCTTTACAAAAGCAGTGTCTTGACTACAGCTTCCACATTTCCAAGTCCAGGGTTTTTAATTTCTTATTGATTATTGATTCTGCAACACTGCCTGATACTCTCACATGAATAGTAAATTCATGAATTCCTGTATGTGACACAGTAATATAAGTATATGTGACTTTATATATAAGTATATAAAGACTTCAAAATGTGCCCATGGTAGTCTCTGAAGTTTCCCCTAAATCATTCTTCAAATTGTAACCCCACTTTTTTAAAAACATAGTCCACATACTGAATTTATAGTCCTTATTTATTTAACCACCAATTTATTTTATTTTATTTTATTTGGTCTTTTTGAGACAGGGTCTCCCTTTAGTCCCGGCTGGCCTGTAACTCACTATGTAGAACAGGCTGGCCTTGAACTCACAGAGCTCTGCCTGCCTCTGCCTCTGCCTCTGCCTCTGCCTCTGCCTCCCGAGTGCTGGGATTAAAGGCATGTACCATCATGCCTGGCTTAGACACCGATTTATTACTTATTTCAATTACCTAGTGCTATGTAACAAACCACCCCAAAACTTACTGGTTTAAAATAAAACACAACAGACATTAATTTCTCAGGTCCCTGGGTTGAGTTGGCTATGTCAGTTGTTCCCATTCTGCTTGACATCACAGGACCTCAGATAGCTGAAGTCATTCATTTAGTTGCATTGAGCTCGGACCTTGGTTGAAGCCAAAACATCTATGGACCCTCATCTTCCAGGTACTCTGTCCAGATGATATTTCAACATAAAACAGTCAGTTCGAGCTTTTGTATGGCACAGTGGCTGGCTTCCAAGTAGGACCATTGCAATGGCTTATAGCCTCAACGTGCAAATGTTCCTCACTAGTGTTTGCATCACCCTAGTTAGAGTCCCATTGGTTAAAACAGGACTCAGAGCAAACCCAGACTCAGTGCTGGGGAGAACTGCCCAAGGGTCTGAAAATCATGTGCATGAGTCATTGAAGGCCAGCAATGTGACAGTGTGTTCCACGATTCGAAGAGGATCACTAGGGCATCAACTCTCTGAGAGAAGAAACTGTATTGTTTTCTGCTGTTGCTCTATGACATCCTGGTAAATAATGAAATCTTGCTAGGCATATCAGTTCACATTTGTAATCCCTGCATTCAGAGGGCTAAGGCAGGAAGATCACCATGAGTTTGAAGCCAGCCTGGGCTACATAATGAAGCCCTGTCTCCAAAAAAAGCAAAAGAAAGCTCAAGAAATTTATGATAAATAAATGAATAAATAAATAAAACACAACCATATGACCCAGGACAGATTTTATTAATTTCATTGCCTTTTAAAAAATCCATGGTTGAAAGCACCAACTGTTCTTGCAGAGGACCTGAGTTCAGTTCCCAGCACACACATGGCAGCTAACAACTGTCCAGAACTCCAGTTCCAGGGAATCTGATGCTTTTTTCAGACCTGCATGGGCATTGTAAAACATGGGTGCATTTACATACATGAAGGCAATATACTCACACACATAAAATAAAAATGAATAAGATATTTTAAAGTAAATAAATAAAATTGAATGAAGTCTAACTTCTCAGACTCTTTCAATCATTTGCCCTTTTAAAAGTTAATGAACCTGACTTCTAATACTATGAACTGGTCTTGTTTGTTTCTGAAATTGTACATATATATAATCATGTAGTATGTACTCTTCTGTCTCTGGCTTCTTGAATTACCATAATTTTTGTAAGATGAACCCATATTGCTGGGTAGAGCTGTCATTTTTTTCTTTCTTGCTGTATAGTATTCCATAATATGAATACACTATCATATTCATATTCGTTTATCCTTCTTTGAGTGAACATGAGTTGTTTTCAAATTGGAGCTAAGTGAACACTGTTATGAAGATTTATATTCATGACTTTACATGAAAGTATGCATTTTCCTTGTGTGTGTCCTCTATAGGTAGAATGGCTAAATCAAGATAAGCATCTGGGGGGCTGGAGAGATGGCTCAGCAGTTAAGAGCACTGGCTACTCTTGCAGAAGATATGGGTTGGCATCCCAGCACCCAAATGGCAGCTAACAACCATCTGTAACTCCAGTTCCAGGGGATCTGAAACCTTCTCCTGTTCTCCAAGGGTGTTGCACTACACAGGTGCACTCACATACATGCACACAATAATGCATGCACATAAAACTAAAATAAAGCAAAAAAATACATAAAAGCATCTGCTCAGCTTTAGAAGATACTACAAACAGTTTAGCAAAGTGGTCACCAGGTATGCCTCACCAGCAACACTGGAGTTCAATTGAGTCCATCTTCATAATACTTAATTATCCTGCTCTTTTTAGCATTCTGAAGTCAGGTAAAAAAATCTCATTGTTGCTTTTAATTTGCCTGTCCCCAGTGATTAATAAAGGTGATTTATTTGTTTTACTCAGCATGCTGTAACAAATCACCATGTATTTGGTGGCTTACGAACAACAGAAATTCATTCTCTTGCAGTTCAGGAAACTAGAATCTGAACTCGAGAGTATATACTTTTTGAAAGTTCTAGGAAAGAATCCATTGCTTAACTCTTCCAGTTCCCAGTGGTGGCTGCCCTTCCTTGGTCTGCATTGTGTTACCAACTCATTGCAACTTCCTTTCTTATCCTTAATTCAAATGCTTTGTTAGATTCAAGTTCTTTGCAGGTGTTTTTGGTCACTCAATGGCTACTTTCTACCTGGCTCTCACATTTTAATAGATTAATCAGTAGGTTCAGAGAAGTCCAATGACTTTTTCAGGTGCCCATCTAATTAGAAGAGAGTATGTTTACTCAACATGCTCTCCAAAGTTTGTTAGTGGAAGAATGAGTTTATATAGTGCTGCAAAAACCACTGGGTATTTCTAAATGTTTCCTTTAGCATTGAAAATTCCCATTTTATAAAACAATAAATTGGGAGCTGGTGAATAGTTGGTAAAAACAATTGCCTTGCTGGCACGAAGATCTGAATTTGATCACCAGAACCCATATAAAAATGCCAGCTATGGTAACATGTTTGTAACCCAGACACTGGGAAAGATGGCACATACAGAGGGATTCCCAAAGTTGCCTGCTTGCCAGTTTTATATAATTGGTGAGCTCCAGGCCAATGAGAGCCCTGGCCTCAAAGGAGGTGGCTGGCATTCCTAAAAATGACACCCAAAAGGTTGTCTTCCTACCTTGTACACACATGCATAGGCAACTGCATGCACATATGTATGTACACACATAAAATTATAGTGATAATAAATTAAGATAACAAAATATCTAGGGCTGGAGAGATGGCCTAGCCATTAAAAGCACTGACTGCTCTTGCAGAGGACCCAGGTTTGATTCCCAGACCCCACATGGCAGCTAAGAACCATCTTTGACTCCAGTTCCAGGGGACTCTGATGCCCTCTTCTGACCTCCGTGGCATTGCAGGACATGGGTGCACAGACCTGCATGCAGACAGTACATTCATACACATAAAAATAAATAAATAAATAATTTTTATAAAAATCTAATTCAGTAAATGTTTAAAACTTGGTTTCTCAAAATTCAGGCTGATTTACTTACAGAAACTGAAAATCTGGTCCTAAAATTCACATGGAAATTCAAAATAATAGCACAACAAAAACCATTTTGAAATAGAAAACCAAAGGAAGAGGAGTTACACTTCCTAATCAAACTTACTACAAAGTTAGAGTTTACAAGCCAATGTGAAAAAGACATGCAGATACAGCAACATAATAAAAATCAGAGTGCAGAAGAAAAGCCACTAACTTGGTCAATTAACTTTGAATCTGGGTGCCAAGACCATTCACTGGGGAAAGAACAGGATTTTCAACAACTGATGCTGAATCAACTTCTATAAACATGCAGAAGAATAAAGTTAGAGCCCTGCCTCACATCATATACAAAAATTAATTCAAAGTGGATGAAAGGTCTAAATGTAAAACCTAAAACTATAAAGCTCTTAGAAGAGGCACACACATAGATCTTCATAAACTTGTAGTAGGCAATGACATCTTAAATAAGACCTAAAAGCAAAAACAACAAAAGAAATAGCTAAATTATACTTCATTAAAATTTCAAGAAAGAGGACTGAAGAGATAGCTCAGTAGTTAAGAGTACTTACTGATCTTATAGAGGGCTCCACATTTAGTTCCCAGCGCTTATATCAGGTAGCTCACAACACTCTGCAACTCCAGCTTCAAGAGATCTGACTTCATCTTCTGGTCTCCACGGGCACTTGCCCACACATGTACACATACCTACACAGATATACACACATATACACATAAACAAAAATAAAATAAATCTTTCTTCAAAAGACATTTATTTGTTCATTTTTATCTCATGTGTTTCGCCTGTATGCAATGCTTACAGGAACTGGATAGCAGATAGTTGTTAGCTGCCATGTGGGTGCTGGGAACTGAATCCAGGTCCTCTGTGAGAGCAGTCAGTGCTCTTAACTACTGAACCATCTCTCCACCCCCAAATTAAATCTTTAAAAAAAAAAAAGAGGCAAAAATCTTTTTAATAAATTATATCTCAAAGGGTGCCACCGAAACAGCCCACAAAACCAGGCCAAATGTCTGATAAGGGATAAACATAGAATACACAAAGAACATATTCATATGTTAGGAGAAAGTATTTGTAAGCTTGTTTTTTCCAATAAGGAATTTGTACCAAAAATATATAATATCTTATACAACTCAGTAATGAAAAAGACAAATTAGCCCAATTTAACAATGGGCAATGGATTCGAACAGGCATTTTTCCAAAGAAGATATGCAAATGGTCAAAAAAACACACAAAAGGTTACTCAACACCACCAGGGAAGTGCAAATCAAAACAATAATGAGATACAGCTTCCTTCCCACTAGGATGGCAAGAATCTAAAAGACAGATGATCACAAATACTGAGCAGGACATGGAAAAAGTGGAACCTCACATCTTGTTGACAGAAATAGAAGATTGCAGTTGCCTTGAAAAGAGCCCAGTAGTTACTCAAAAAGTTGACTGTAGAGGTGGAATATGTGAATATGTTACAGCAGTCTCACTCCTAAGTACAGACCCAAAACAGTTGACTGTAGAGTTGGAATATGCGAATATGTTATAGCAGTCTCACTCCTAAGTATAGACCCAAAACAAATTTGATACACAGAACTTGCATGTGAACATTTATAGGTGCATTATTAATAATACTCAAAAAGGGTATTGCCATACCATAGTTAATTACTACTATAAAAAGGAATGAGGACTGATAAGTCAGACAACATTGATGAATCCTGAAAATGTGCTAATGACAAAGGACAGTCACACAAGCCCTCATGTACATGATTCCACATATATAAAATATCCAATAGCAGACAAATTCAGAGACAGAATGATCAATGGTTTCCTAAGGTTGGAAAGTTTCTAGAGGGAAATGAAAAGTGTCTACTACTAAGTATGGCATTTTTCTGTTAGGGCAATTACAACATTCTAAAAACTAATTGTAGTAATGATCACAAAAATCTGTAAACACCAAAAACCATTAGGTTGTAGGCTTTAAATAGATGAATTACATGCTATGTGAACTGTAGTATTTCGACAAAGCTATGTTGAAAAATCAGTGATTCATTTTGTCAAACTGAAGATAGTTATGCTGTTTATTAGGAATATTCTCTTTAATTGTAATCCCCTCATATATTCTAACAAAATAAAAAAACATTTGAGTAATTCTGAGGGTATTGCTCTGTGCATTCAGTGTATTTCAGATAATATTGTTGTGGTATGTTAGAAAAATAGCCAGTCATACAGTAGAAAAAACACAGGCTTGGAGGTTTGATATCTCATAACCAGGTGAGGGGCTTTAAGTAACTTAACTTCTCTAGGCCTCTGTCTAAACAAAATAAGAATTAAGAAATTAAATGGCCTACAGAGTTGTGAATTAAATGAGAAAATTACACAGATTTATTTGGGAACTAATGAAGACAGTTTTGGAACTGGGTTGACCAGAATTTTACACTAAAGATGCTACTTTTTTATTGGCTCTGTGACTTGGGGTAAGCTACTCATCATCTCTGGTCCTTAGTTTTGTTATGGATAAAATCAAGATGATAATAGCTACATTTGAGGAGCTATGCTAAAGACCAACTGTATCTCTTGTAATAGCCAGAAGTAATGGCTAACTGCAGCAAAACTGTTTTCTGGACATGACAGGCCATTGCACACATGAATTCACAGTATATGTTGCTACATGCACAAGACCTGGGCAAGATTAAGCCAGAAAAAATCCCAGCAGATGGAGAAAGGGTCACAAAGTCCCGCTCCTAACTGAGAAGATAGTGGCAATCAAAGGCTGCTGCTGGAGAGTGGTAGTCAGTTTTCTTCAGGGCTGTGACCCCGAAAGGCTACTTACGCAGTAGATTATTCTACTGCTAAGTGGACTTGGTGGATTTTTAGAAAAGAACTCATGAAGTTGGGAAGGAATAGTTGGGGCAAGGGAGGGAGGAATTAGAGGGGAAGAGATGGAGGTGGATTTGACCAAAACACATTATCTACAAGTATGAAATTCTCAAACAATAAAAAAGATTATGCCTCTAAGCCTGTAGATTTCTTAGCTTTGGTAGAGAGCATTATTATTATTAGCTGTATTAGTACCATATTACTACTCTGAATCACCAATTTGACAATATGATGCCAATATCCTATCAACTTACAACAGCCAATTTCACTATTATTCGGGGAAAACAAAGATAATAAATATTCAACTTGGCCTGAGGGCATGGTTTGTGGGGCCTGGGGGATATAATTTTCTAGTTTGAAGTATTTTTCATAGAAACATGCGGCTCCTGCAATCTCTATTATTAAAATCCAACCAACCCAGCTTCGTTTTCTCGTTTCTTGAGAAAGGCTCGCACTGTCCATTCCAGTCTGTATTTGAACTGGCTGTGTTGCTCTGTCTGGCTTTGAACTAGAAATCTGCTTGCTTCTGATTCCTTACTATGGGATAGAGGGTGTGCACCACCATGCCCAGTTTATAACACCCTATCTTAATATTACCTAATATTTATTAAATATTTTTTACAATTGCATATGATTCCCCTCAACAAAAGGGATATGGGAAAATAAACAAATAGATCCTATTATATTGTTCTACCGTGAGACATCATCACATCACATTCTACGTGTTTGAAAAAAATTTTTTGGTCTTTTGGAGACAGGGTCTCCCTGCAGTCCCAGCTGGCCTGAACTCACTTTGTAGACCAGGCTGGCCATGAACACACACCAATCCACCTGCCTCTGCCTCCCAAGTGCTGGGATTAAAGTACATGCTTGAAATTTATAGTGGAGTCAGGCATTATATAGTATGAAATATTTACCATGTAGACAAATAGTGTGAATATAATTGGTGGAAAGCACTTAACAGTGTTTACAACTAAATGGTCTTAATTCTCTACATTTTACTCACCAAGTTATACTGTAGCTACCCACCTTTGTGTCTGTCTCCTAGAGAGACCTTTTCTAAAGGGATCTGCGCTTACTTGTTTTTATATTTCTAGTGCCTACTGCAAGGGGACCTGGCATGCCATATGCCTTCATTCAATAAATATTTATCAAAGACTCGCTGTTTCAAAGGACTGTATTCGAATATTTCTGGGGAATCCATTTACTTAAAAGCAGCTAGTATGCACATGAAAAAAAAATACTCTTTTTCATTTGACTTTTTAAAACAACTTTATTAGGAAAATTTTGCTGACTTTATTCTAGTTATATTTCTATAAGTTATTAAATGTCACATCCGTGGTACTACAAAATGTAGTATAATTCAGAGTTTTCACTAATTCAGGCCTTTCTGCCAATTAATCTGAACTAGCAAAGTTTCACTGTGTTAAAACAGTATTTGTGTTTCCAATTTGGGTTTCGAATATGCATATTCTTAGATCCAGACTTCTCCTACCCCACAAAACCACCACTGGAATGGTCACTCCAATCTAAGAAAGTTTATGAGCTGGAAGTAAATTGAACTCTTAGCTACATTAGCTTTAAAACTAATGTTGGGGGGCTGGAGAGATAGCCTAGTGGTTAAGAACACCGACTGCTCTTGCAGAGGACCGGGGTTCGATCCCCAGCACCTGCATGGCAGCTGAGAACCGTCCGAAACTCCAATTCCAGGAGAACTCCAGTTCCAGGGGAATCCGAGACCCTCTTCTGACCTCCGCAGCTTTGCACGACACGGGTGCCCAAACCTACATGCAGACAGTACATTCATACACATACAAAAATAAATAAAATTTAAAAAAAATTAAAATAAAACTAATGTTGGCACTTATTATGCATGGAGGGCATGCGAATATGTGTGGGAAGTCTTCTATCTTTCCTACACATTTTTTAATCTTTGAAAATCAGAAAAGGAGGAAGGAACAGAGAATTCTGCCCTGGAGGATAAGGACTTGGGGTGGGGGGCGTTCAGAACCCCACAGTATGATTATGGGGCAGTGGACAGGAAAGGCAACGACGACTAGATCAAAAGTACAGAAAGGAAATTGGGAAAACTGTGGCTGAATGGGCTGTAGTGCCACAGAGGTGATCTCATCTTTTAACTACCTGTTGTAGTAAGGTGGCGGCGGTGTTCATCTGGGTATCAGATGTTGTTGTTGTTGTTGCTGCTTCCTATGGAATGAACGGAAATTGCCCTTCAACCCAGTCTTAAGTACATTCCCTTAAAAAGAGCGGATATATTCAGAGATGATGAGCTATCCATGTCAAGCTACAATTCAATCTTTCCATAACCTCCTTTATATCTGTTTCTTAAACCTTTCTGACAGCAGCTTCTAAGTTATTTAGTCTGTTGCAAATAAAAAACAAAAACTAAAAAAAATAGAAATTTCCATAATATTCAGGGCAATAACAAGCTAAGAGACAGAGGGAAAAGGTCCTTCCTGATGGTAATTAGTTTTTATTCTGCACACAAGATTGTATTACCCTTCTCTTGGCAAGCAAATGTTGCCCTTGTTCATAAATTTTATCCTACCCACAGACTAATCTAACTAAAGTAAATAATTTGTTCAATTCAAAACTCTGCTTTTCCCTAACCTGCTCATTATTTTCTGTATTTTTGCAATAAGCACTACAAAGTTGCGAGTTTCATTATAAATTCAACATCCCTCGAAATGACACATCTCTCAGTCAATTCCTCACCCACCCTGCATCAAAATGCTATATCCTTCTGTCTTTCGTGCCATAAAAATCTCTATTCAATAAAGAGTCGTTAATTTTTGATCAGCCAAGTGGGGGTTGTAATATTTTTACAACACTGGCAATATTACAGAAACAGAAAAGCAATATTTTATTTGTCAATGTGAGATGGAGAAAAAGTGTACCATGTTGAGACTCTGAAGATCTAGAGATCTGGTAGCTCGACCTTAGATATGTCTCTCTTATCCTTCTGAGCTTTGGGTACCATTCATTACATATCACCCGTCTTCCCAGGTTACTTGGAGGCCCGAATAAAATATTACTGAAAATATTTGTAAATTGTAAAGAGATGTATAGATATGGAATATGATTATTTAAAATGACATAGATTTTAGAGACCTAGCTATACCCCATGGGCATGTGGCCCAGCATCCCTGTAGGAAACATGCAAGTTGAATCTATACTAAGTCCCCGTTTTACTATTTGTTCCCAGGCAAATCCTCCTGCTATATTCTTGTGTCTTCTGTGAAAGGTTATTATTGTTATTGCTTTTGTTTGTTTATTGTTGTTTGTTGTTTGGGTTTTTGCTTAGTTATTGATTTTGTAGCTTTTCTCAATAAGAAGTGGAACTTTCATAGGCAGAAATTAATCTCCATACATGCTCTCATTCCATCATTTCCTTGTGCTAAGGGATACAGCCTACAGAACCTTAAACCTGTTTTTAAAGACCTCAGTGATATATGAACATTCATTTCCAAGCGCTCCCACTAGAGTCATTCTAATCTGGGGAACTCTGGGGACCGTTTGAACACGGTCTATATGAAGTCGTTTCTCAGGCACTTCTTCTCAATGTCATGTAGCCAACAGGCTGAATCAACCACACACAGTAATGAAAACATCCTGTATTTATAGCAGTATTTCTCCAAGGAACATCCTTCAGCAGGAATGCCTGAAAGAGTTCTAAGAATTGAAGGGCATATTTCAGACATGTCTAACCTGTCTCCAAACCCCTATAAAAATGGTCAGGATACCAAATTGTGCCTTTCCCCGCCTTGTGCTGTAAAATGAAATGGGAGTTGTTTGGCTTTATGGCTTTCTATGTCATTGTGTCTTTTTGCTATTACGTGAGTGTAAAAAAATAAAAATAAGCTATATTAAGCATAATGCCACGTCGCCTCTCACCAAACAGCAACATAACATCAACTGTGGAGTTTACTTTATCTTAGGAATCTCTTGAAACATCAATCTGTAAAAATTAGCCTAAGAGCATATAATTTTTAGATCCATACCGACCCTGCCCTACCCCAGACAAACCTCATGGATCTAAAAATACTGGAATTCCTTTTACGAAGGTAGAGAAGATTTATAGTAAAACAAAGTTTATATTTTCTCTTTCTTTTTTTTAATTTTTTTTAATTTTACTTATTTCTGTATGTGTATGAATGTACTGTCTGCATGCAAGTTTGTGTACCCATGTCGTGCAATGCCGCGGAGGTCAGAAGAGGGTGTCGGATTCCCCTGGAACTGGAGTTCTCCTGGAATTGGAGTTTCAGACAGTTCTCGGCCGCCATGTGGGTGCTGGGNTGTATGTGTATGAATGTACTGTCTGCATGCAAGTTTGTGTACCCATGTCGTGCAATGCCGCGGAGGTCAGAAGAGGGTGTCGGATTCCCCTGGAACTGGAGTTCTCCTGGAATTGGAGTTTCAGACAGTTCTCGGCCGCCATGTGGGTGCTGGGGATCGAACCCGGATCCTCTGTAAGAGCAGTTGGCGCTCTTAACCGCTAGGCCATCTCTCCAGCCCCATATATTTTCTCTTTCTTAAAAATTAAGAGGAATTGGGGGTAGGTGTGTTTTAGGATATTTGAAATGCAGAAATAAAGAGCACACTGGGTAGTTTATTATTCAAGTAAAAGACAAAGCGTGTATTTCACCAAAGCTTTTCCATGACTAGCCTTTATTTAAAGTTACCTAAAAATAGAAATATTTTCAGGACTTTTGGGACAAGAATTATTATTTCTTAGGCCATTCTAGGAGATAGAAAACAGGGACTTCTCCCAAGGGACTAGGAAAAGTTACAAAATGATCAGCCATCAAAGAGGTCTCTACATGACTGTATTTCAGGAAGGTAGGTAGGTGTCACATCACAATGAGAAATTCTTGAAGATAGATGTGATTTATTGCTCAAGGATATTTGCCCAAGAACTGGTGGGGACCTAAATGACAGGATTGTTCAGCCATTCTTTTTGTTGTTCTAACCAGACTTGGACACTCACAAATCTGAATTGTAAATATACATTTAAAGTGGTAAAGCAACTAGCACTAAGGAGTGTCCCAAGGTCAATATCTAACTTCATGAAGACTAAATATATACACTCTCTCCTGAGCACCTCGGCACGTACTAGAAAGCTGTATGATCTATACGACCTCATTACATTGCAGCAGAAAATGATCCTCCCATCGCTCAACTTCCTGTGTCCTTCTCACCTTCTCACCCTCATCAGAAGATAACTAGATTGCAGTTACTCCAAGAGATGTTATAAGCAGTCAATAGGGACAAAAATTGCCCTATGGACATGCTACTCTAAAAAAGTAAAATGTGGGCCAGTCATGGTGGCACACGCCTTTAATCCTAGCACTTGGGAGGCAGAGGCAGGCAGATCTTTGTGAGTTCAAGGCCAGCCTGGTCTACAGAGTGAGTTCCAGGACAGCTAGGGCTACAGGGAGACCCTGTCTCCAAAAGACCAAAAAAAAGCCGGGTGTGGTGGCGCATGCCTTTAATCCTAGCACTTGGGAGGCAGAGGCAAGAAGATCTTTGTGAGTTCAAAGCCAGCCTGGTCTACAGAGTGAGTTCCAGGACAGCTAGGGCTACAGGGAGACCCTGTCTCCAAAAGACCAAAAAAAAGCCGGGTGTGGTGGCGCATGCCTTTAATCCTAGCACTTGGGAGGCAGAGGCAAGTGGATCTTTGTGAGTTCAAAGCCAGCCTGGTCTACAGAGTGAGTTCCAGGACAGCTAGGGCTAAAGGGAGACCCTGTCTCGAAAAGAACAAAAAAAAAAAAAAAAAAAAAGTAGAATGTGGGGCTGAAGAGATGGCCTAGCTGTGCTGGAGAGATGACCTCTGCTTTTGCAGAGGACCCAGGTTCGATCCCCAGCACCCACATGGTGGCTGAGAGCCGTCTTTAACTCCAGTTCTAGGGGAATCCGACGCCCTCTTCTGACCTCCACGGCATTGCATGACACAGGTGCACAGACCTGCATGCAGAGAGTACACTCATACACCTAAAGAATAAATAAAATTTTTAAAGTAGAATGTTCATACTTAAATGACAGAGGATATGAGAGTCCGTCATCTTTTCCAACGGTCCACCATCTTTTCCAGTGGTCCACCATCATCACATCACCTGTTAAAATGAAGAGCGGAACAAGGTTTCACCAACCTTGGTCAATCCTTGTTCAAGGAAAATGGAGCTAGGTCCTAAGGAGGTAGGTCACAGAGGCAGAAAAAGATGTGGTTTGGTATACTCATCCAAAGCTGATCCAGTAGACCCAAAGAAACTTTATAAGGAACTTCTGCACACCACTAGACTGTGTATGCTAGTGACCAGCTTGGACTGACTACTTTTACCTAACAAACTATTGTCTCTTAAGCCTTTCTAGAAGTTTCAGAGTTACATGACCTTTGTTGCAAATTATAAAGCATGAAAGAATAAACTGAAGATCAGAAAAACTGGGTGACTTGCAGAAGAGCACATACATAGCTACCTGGGAAATAACAGAGCCAAGATTTCAGCCCAGCGCCACCTGACTCAGAGCCTGTGTTTAGTCACTACCCCTACAACTCACTAATGACAACTCTGCTGGTTGCTCTTAATCTTTCTAGTATATAGCTAGCTCTTTGAAGTTTTTTTTGTGTGTGTGTGTGTGTGTACACATTCATGTGCATATGTGCATGTACACACATGTATGTAGAGGCCAGTGGTCAACATTAGATATCCTCCTCAATCACTCTCTACTTTATACTTTGATGTTTTGGAACAGGGTCCCTCTAGTTCCAGCCCATCTGGAACTCACTATGTAGATCAGGCTGTCCTCCATTTCACAGAGATCCGCCTGCCTCTGCCTCCCAATGCCTGTGATTAAAGGTGTGTACCCCCATGCCTGGCATTCCACTGTATATTTTGAGACAGAATCTCTCAGGGAACTTCAAGCTTGCTAATTCAATTAGATTGGCTGGCCACCAAGCCACAAGGATGCTCCTGTTTCTACCTCCCCATGCTGGGATTACAGGCATGCATTCATGCACCTAGCTTTTAAAAAAATATTTCATTTATTTTATGTGTATGAATGTATTTCCTGCATTTGTGATAAGTGCACCATTTTTGTTCACCGTGTCATGCAATGCCCTCGGAGTCAGAAGACGGCATTGGATTCCCTTGGATTTGGAGTTACAGATGGTTGTTCCCCATGTGGATGCTGGGAATCGAACCCTGGTCCTCTCCAAGTGCACCTGGTGCTCGTAACCACTGAGCCATCTCTCCAGCCCTAGACTTGGTTTTTTTTAACATGAGTTCTGCTGATCAAAACAGGTCCTTGTGCTTGCCCAGCAAACACCTTAGTAAGACATCTCCATAGCACCCTCATTATATATTTTATACCTGTGCTATGTAAAAATTCAATAGAACCCTTTCTCTTTAAGCAGTTATTTGAGTTGGTAGTGTGATTAGTCACATATTTCTCAGAGCATCACAGTGTTTGAAACAACTCCCTCCACTATTCACTGCACATTTATTCAATGCTTAGCTCCTGAGTTCCTACGCCAAGCCAAGCATCATGCTGGGTGCTTAAGAAAGTCACAGTCCACTGGAAGAGATCACATTAAAATGAAAATAAGTGCTTGGTTTCCCATGGTACAGTAAGGAGTAACCAAGAGATGAGAACTTGCTTATTTAGCTGTAATCCAAAACCACATTATTGGGCAATAATTTCCTATTTGATTGACAAGAAAGGACTGAGCAGTTGACTGAAGGTCAAGCACCTAGTCAGTAGCAGTTCATTTCACTTACTTTACTGTCTCTGACATTCCATGATTTGCTCCCTCTTAATAGTCTTATGTAATGTTCAAAATATATTTTATGTTTTACAGATACTTTTGTAAAATTTAAGGCCAAAGAAGAAAAAGTGTCAACACTCATGTTTGGCTGGATCACATTTTGGCTGCCAGCTGACAGGACAGCAGAGCGCCTACAAGGTTTGGCTTTCCCCCAAGCCTGTTTCCAGGCTATGGAAGCAGTTAATTCTGCCCTAAATGCATGCTGTGTCCTCATCTCCTCAGTAGCCCTCTATCTAGGCTGAGACTTAATTGGTTTGGGTTGGGTAATTCATAGTGCCTCATTAGGGCATCAAAACACATACTAGGCTCTCTAGTAATTTTCTCCCCTGAAAGAACATTGATTGGCCCCTTCACTGGGAAAAGAATTAACTAAAGGACTCTTGGGTATGGGCAAAGAGATTAAGTCCACAATGGATAATTTCAAAGTATATGCTACAATCAGATTTCTTTGAGTTTATCTATCCAACAAATTTCTTTTCTGTTGGGGAAAAAAAAAAAAACCTTCTTGTACCCCATCAAAGGTAAGTGGGCACCAGTCACCTTGCAGAATTCATATAAACTCTTTCAGTGTTTTGAAGTTTTCCTTTGCCAGTCTCCCCTTCACTTCTCTTCTGAGATGCACTCTATTAACACACTGAGAGAAAAATCCCTGAAAGATGGCTTTTCTGATCATCAACTCTGCCTCTCCCTGTAACAGGTTCAGTCAGTGCCCCCTCCACAGCCAGTGCTCTCTAAGTGGTTAAAGCATGCCAACTGCGAATGCCTACAATTCTTGGCTATACTTCTCTGGCTGTAGGAGAGAGCTCAGCTTTCCCACAGACAGAATGGAACTATTGCAGCCATTCAATGGCAGAGGGATTGGGTGACCTAATATATCAACTTGAGCCATACGTGGTGGGGCACACTGTGATCCCAGCACTCAGAAAGCTGAATCTAGAGGAACACAAATTGAAGGTCACTCTGGACTACATAAGTCTCTACTGCATATACATAATGAGTTCCAACCAACCTCCAAAACACAGAAAGACTATATCTGGAAAAAGAAAATAATAGTACCCCATCTTGCTAACCTCTCAGTTGGGATAACTCTGAGTTACACCTTATACTCTCTTTCTCGGCCTAATAAATGAGGGCAAGTGGATAATGCAGTCTCTACAGGTTTCTTACTCTTCCATTTCCAGACCCCATTACCAGGATTTCTTGGAGTCATCTCCCAGATATACCATTTCCATTTGACCCCCCCTTATCCCAGGGTTTGTTTCCAAGAAATATGAAGTAAAATACTCCTCATGGTTCAATCTTTGGTCTTCACCATTTGATAATTAACTCGGGGTCATTCAAAAGCCATTTTGAATTGGAAAAGGCCACAATCTCTCAGTTGGATCCATATCCATTCTATGATCCAGAAACACATCTGGTTGGATACGGGGGCTAATGGAGTAGATTTACCAGAAGTCTCATTTCATTAAGCTTCAAAGAACTTCCTGGGAAATAACTTATCATAGAAGAGGAAAGAATTGAGACCTACCACCTTGGCCCAAGGACTTTAAATCAGTATCAGTAGTAGGCTAGGAAGTACATTGGGGAAATGTTCAGTAGTGCTGTATCAACCACATGCTCTTACTCAAGATATCCTTACCCTGTTCTAAAGATCTTTTGAAGGTTCTGGTATAAATGGTGGGGTTAAGTAAAAAGAGAGTAGTAGAAAAAAAGGAGTCAATTAATTAGAATAAAGTAAGTGGTTGCCTTTCTTAGAATTGTTAAGAAGGCCCAGAGATTCACTGTATTTGCTTTGTATCCTGCTCTAGCCCTAGGACTGGTATGTCATGAGGAGATACAAGCACCCCACAAACCTAATTTCCAAGATCAGAGCCTGCCTTGGTACAGAGAAGAAACCTTTGAACTCCTCTCTCAAGATAATATTCTGGGACTCTCTTACTTAAAGCAAAATAAAGATATTTGTTTCTCTTCACTCATAGAAAATAAACACTAGGCATATTGCTACTGGCATCCTGAGGGGGCTTACCGGCTGGCCTGCTTTCTCACCACTTACTTTCTTTTAAATCTGATATAATCCCTAGCATCAGCATGAACAAAATTGTGAATGGGACCTCCTCATGGGATTATGGATTCTGAATCCTTCAGAGTGTCCCATAATGCCCCTGTCAGTTGGGTTTTGCCTTTGGGCATCTAATTTAACTGACAAATCTGAGGAATCGCATGGAGCAGCCACCTCCCCAGTGACTTCACAGATGGGAACCCTGCAGTGAGTAAGTTATTCCAGCAAGTTTGACGTTACCTTATGTTGAACATTCTCCTGACAGGTCTGCTCGTTTCTTAATGGCATAAAACAAGTCACTGTTATTAGGCATGAATCTCCCTGACTGGATAAATACCATGGCCCCTTTTCTGGTTGTTTTCATGGATGTCCTAAAGGCATCTGAACATGGCATTTCACATTTGACAGAAGCTTATCAATGACATTTTTTTTCCTAATTAGCTTTGGAACCTTTGGCCTTAAATGCACATGGTCAAGTATTCTGACAAGTAAAAGATACCCATCTTCATAGACAAGTGTACTTTTGAGAGTGAATAGAATCCGGGTAGGGATTCATACTGCCTAGCACATGTAGGCACATTTTGCAAAATCAACTTAGCTACAAATTTAAGCAGAAATCAAATCATATCTTGGCATGAAGCCTAGCAGGCATTATATAGTTGTTAGTTTCAATCATGAGAACAATTACTTCAGGTTGTGGTACAGACAAGTATTTAAAGTCCACAGGTCCAGAAAAGTCTTTCTGGGATGCTGCTAGCTACAAAAATGAGTAGATGAAAGAAGTGCAATACTTTACACGTTAAAGTTTTATTAATATTTTGTCAGTCAATTTGGCAATAGGCACAGAGCCCTGGCACTACACCAAATACTATGTGCATGGTGCCAAGGAAGCACAAGTGAGTGAGGAAGACATGACCCATGGGTTCAGAAAACTTGAAATCTACAAGGAGAGTCAGACTCTACTGGTTAAGCATACCCAAAACTGAAAGGAAAAGGCAGACTATATGAAAATAAGGTTACAAATATTTCAAGGAGGACTGCAGTAAACTTAAATGAAGAGTGGTCATTATGATTTTAGTAGAGAGCTTGCATTCATCATTATATCGATATTGAAAGGGAAGAAATGAGTTAGAGAGAGGTGAGTTCTGAGTCAGAAGTAAGAATTCGAGAGTAAGATTGGAGCAGAGAGAAAACAGGCCCCATTTTGCCATCAGAGAAGAGTTGCTTACGCCACAGCCCAGCAGCAGAAGTAGGTCAATTTCACGCAAGAGCAGCAGGTCTGGCCAGCGTTAAATGAAGACTCCATGAAATACAGATTAAAGAGGAGGGTGTCAAAGTGGGAAGGTGAACATTCGCCTTAGTGGCCAAGCAGAGAAGTCCAGATTTGATAGAAAATAGACATTTAAGGGGCTGGAGGGATGGCCTAGCGGTTAAGAGCGCCGACCGCTCTTGCAGAGGACCCGGGTTCGATCCCCAGCACCCACATGGCGGCTGAGAATCGTCTGCGACTCCGGTTCCAGGAGAACTCCAGTTCCAGGGGAATCCGAGACCCTCTTCTGACCTCCGCGGCATCGCACGACACGGGTGCGCAGACCTTCATGCAGACAGTACATTCATATAAAAATAAATAAATAAATAAATAAATAAATAAATAAATAAATAAAAAGAAAATAGACATTTAAGAAACACAACTGCATAATTGATAGGGACCAGGCAAAAATGAGCGTGCAGGGCTCTTTGTTCAAGAGAGGGACAGGGAAACCAAGGCTCCTCTGAACACAGAGCCGGGTGGAAACACACAGGGCAGATGCTCACCATACCAGCCTCACTTTCAGAGTGTGATGGAAAAAAACAGTTCCTTTGGACTAATATTCTGGCGTCCACTCATGAGATGCGTTGGAAAAGCAAAGTCTTTTGAGACAAAGAGCTCCACAAGTAACTATTTTTATTTGTCAGGAGATACTGCAGAGAAAAACCTAGGGGAAGTTGGCCATGTGTACAATGTAAAAGAGCAAGGAGAGGGGCATTTCAAATGATCTCAGATCAAGCGTAAGGGCTTTAAAATGGGAAAAGAGAGTAAAGATTCTTTGAAGTGACCATCTCGTTTCAGTAACTGATGGTATTATTCCCTCTACAATATGTGCTGACTGATGTCCCAGGGTTGTGCATGCCAGGACCAGATGGAAGCTCCAGAAGGACAAAGGTTTTTGTCAGCCTTCTTTATTTCTATATACCCAGGTCCCAAACAGTGTCTGGCATGTAGTAGTCACTAAATAAATAATGAACCTGTGTACGCATGAGTGAATGAATAACCTGACATCAATAGATCCCTAAGGTTCTCTGTGATTCTACTCCTGTGAATTGAAATCTTTTGTTACCTCAAATTCATCACTTACCCAAGCATATTCATTCCATTTGTACAAGTATAAAAACTAGTGTGTGAACTAGTATGAAGACTGTTGTTATAAAATTTTAGTTGAATCCTTGGGAAGACTTAATGTTGAGTTATTAGGAGAAATGCTGTCAACCAGATAGTAAAGAATGGGGCAAAACAAATAAAATTCAAAGAGTTGCCACTCAGATTGCTTTGTGAGTGCCTATAAGGTCTCATTCCACATTAAACAACTGAAATGAACACTGAATTTGTTATGGATGTGTTTCATGTAAGAAAAGTAATATAGACTTCATAGAGTAAATCCATGCATAAAGAAGCCTCAAGTCTACATCAAAAGATAGATGAAAGACTATCCTTTGTGTGACAGGATCCATTTTTCATTTTTATATAATTTCTGCTTTGACTGAATATTTTAATGAAGTGACCGGTGACTAGATCTAACTGCATCAGATAAGAATAAATTAAAGCAAAATTCAGTATATAAATGTGTCCATGAACTAACATAAAGGAAATAAGCCAAAATATCAGCAAATTAGGCCAGTGAGCTCACTATAAGTTACAGTTAGAGGCGGCATATTTTCATAGTAACTTATTTTTAGTATATTTTTAAGATTCAGTTATTCTAATTATTTGCATTCCCTATCTTGAGAAGTCTCTTCTTCATATCAACTTGCCTAGGAAGTGAATTGCTCATGAGTGGGGGATGGGGGGAGGAGTGTGCAAGTGCGCGCGCATGTGTGTCTGTGTGTGTGCCACAATGCCACAACACATTTATGGGGGTCAGAGGACAGCTAGCTGGAGTAAGTTCTATCCTTTCACCTAGTGGGTTTTGGGGATTGAACTCAGGTCTTTAGGCTTGGCAGCAAGTGCCCTTACCTGCTGAACTATGTTGCCAGCACAGAAAGCCAGTATTAATCAAGATGCTGTTGGTGAGCAAAGAGTATAAATTTCTTTGGGATGATGTTTTCTGTAAACTCTAAAAAGTAATGAAATACTCCATAACTGAAGAGATCCCAAAGTTCATGCACGTCTACTGCCATGAGAATGTTTCTCTGGAGCAGAGTGATGGGAAGCAAGTTTGATGAGCTCTTTGCAGTAGGCAGACTGACCCTCCAAAGATGCCCAAGCCTTTATCCCTGGAACCTGTGAGCATGTCACTTTGCATGTCAAAATGCACCCTGCAGAAACAATTAAGCTGATGGAATGAGATTATCCAGCTGGACCTAATCTAATCACATGAACTCTTAGAAGCAATGAATTGTATTTTCTGTTGAATACCTGTGATGGGTATCTTGGCATCTGAAAAAACAACAGAAGGAAAAGGTCATTCTTACAGTCTCCTCACCCCATTTCTCCTAGCCAGCCTGCCCTGAATGTAGCACCTGAAGAACAAAACACCCCTATCTCTGAAAATACAGGAGCACGGAAAAGCTGAACAGCCAAGCCGGCCAAGGCACCCTAGTTTATCACTTTGGTTGGACCCTCTTCCAATTACACTCTCCACCATTGGCCTCTAATTCTTCAAGCAACATAAAATGCACATAGATTCCCCTGGTTTTTTAATGTTATTTATTTGTATTTTGCTGTGTATGAGTGTTTTGCCTGTGTGTATGTAAGTATACAACCTGCATGCAGTACCCACAGAAGACGGCATTGGATTCTCTGGAACTGGAGTTACAGATGGTTTGTGAGCTGCCATGCAGGTGTGGAGAACTGAACTTGGATCCTCTGCACAACCAGCCAGGGCTCTTATCCAGTGAGCCATCTCCCCAAGTCCAAGCTTCCCTGTTTCTTTAGCTTTCTTTTCTGAAGGCTCCTGTGTCCCATAAAATTTGTACTTATTAAATGTGTATTTTTTTTCTTATATGAGAAAATAAATCTTCCTAGGCTGAGCACACTGTTACATGTCTACAGTCCTAAATACTTATGATGCTGAAATAGGTTAGATTACTTTAGCCCATTTACTTTACTTTATCTTCTTTATATTTCCTATACTTGTAACTGGAACATTTATTTTATATGCTAATATACAAGTGAATATATATATACATATATATATTCATATATATATATACACATATATATACACATATATATATATATATATATATATATATATATATATATATATATATATATATATATATATATATATATATATCCTGCATTTCCCCAGCCTCTGAAAAGAACCTTTCTAAGGCATAAATAAAACTAACATGCAGTGTCTCACATAGAAGCCAACAGAAGTTTCTCCAACGACAGGTTAGCACTAAGCAACAATGGACCCGGAAGAAAGCCCTTCTTTCTCCTTCATCTTCTGATTGTCAGGGTTTCCACCCAGTGTACCATTATGGCTGCTCACCGCCTCCTTTGTCACCATAACATAAGGAGTGACTCAGTGTCCTGGAACCCTGTTTGACACCTGCACAGTTCCTCCCTGATGAAAATCCTAACACAGCTGATTTCCCTCCAAGTGTGTGCAAAGCACATTATGATCCTTTGATCAAAATTATGCAAAGAGCCAGATGTTTACTTTTCATTATATCTTACAGATAGCAGTTGGTATTTGAATGACCTAGTTGCTGTTTGAGTTCTTGTCCTTTGAATTCTGTTTGACATAGAGAGGGATGTATACATACACTCATACACTCCTGTGTTTTTGTTTGCTTGGATTCCGTTCTTAGGCTGAACTTGAAACTACAAATATTGTGCTTTGACATTCTATTTCTACTATATCAAATTATCACAAACTTTAAGGCTGAAAGCAATGCTCATTTATTCCTTTGATCATCCATGGGTCAGAATTCTGGACAGAGCCTGGGTCAACTGCTCCAGATCCAAAATACCAAATCAAGATGTTGGCAGAACTGTGTTCCTTTTCAGAAATTCTAGGGAAGAATTTTCTTAGAGGTCACTGAGGTTGTTGGCAGAATTTTCTTCTTGTATATGCATGATTCACAGCGTATTTTTGTTAGTTCTCAGCCAAGTAAAGCCCTTTCACTCCTAAATAGCTACCATCAGACCTTGCAGGTGGTCCCCACACCTTCATTTCAAACCAGGTACTTCAAACCCGTCTCACTTTTGATTTTCTCTGACTCTCTTTCTTGCTTCTTGTTCTTGTGTATATCCTTGACTCCAATCAAAGGATTTCTGAGGGCTGGAGAGATGGCTCAGCAGTTAAAAACACCAGCTGTTCCTGCAGAGGACCTAAGTTCCATTCCTAGACCCACATGGCAGCTAACAACTGTCTGTAATTCCACATCCAGGGAATATAATGCCTCCTTCTGGCCTCTACAAGCATTGCACATAATGCACTTACATACAGGCAGGCAAAACACTCATGCTCATAAAATGAAAATCAATCAATTAAAAATAATTTAAGATCTCTGATTTGAAGGGTGTATGTGATGAAACTGGGCTTGCCTGGATAATCCAATTCCATTGCCTTAATTTCATCTACAAGGTGTGTTTCAACATGCAAAGTAACATATACACAGGTTCCAAGGATTAAAGGCTTGAATATCTTTGAGAAGCCAGTATGCCCTTCACAGCTAGCTTATAGGTCTTGCTTCTTTCTCATCACTCTCTCTGCTCCAGTGTAACTCATAATTTTGTGGTAATAGAACACTAAATTTGGGGACTTAACAATATCTGCTCATCAGAGCAATCTCTTCAGTTGTGGAGTATTTTATTAGGCTTTTCTAGAGTTTACATAAAACATCCTCCCAAATAGATTTTTTTTTACTCTCTGCTTACCAAGCAGAATTCTGATAAAAACTCATCTCTCAGGTAGCCTGATATCAGGAAAGGATTTCCCAACATACTGAATGCAAATAATTGAGTCAAAAGGATTTTTTTTTGGTCTTTTTAAGATAGGGTCTCCCTTTAGTCTCAGTTGGCCTGGAACTCACTATGTAGACCAGGCTGGCCTTGAAATCACAGAGATTCACCTGCCTCTACCTCCCAAGTGCTAGGATTAAAGGCATGTACCACCAAGCTCGCCCGGCTGAGTCAAAAGGAGTTTTAAAATATGCTAAGTAGGGGCTGGAGAGATGGCTGACCCTGCCAGAGTCCTAACCCTGCCTCTTTTATAGTTGTACCATTTTCATTTTCAAGCCACCATAATTTTATACTGTCTTTTAGCACCAAATACCACTCATCTTGCTCTGCTTCCACTGCCTCGTAAATCACCAATTTAGGAAGAGAACCAACAGGTCAAAGATGAATAAAGAGCTACTCACCAAATTCTAATTTCAGCTGGCTACCATGAATATATTATAGAACAGGTCAATTGCCCAGGACTTTCATGAAAGTTTGATTGTCATTAGAGTCCTTGTCAGCATTTTCATCACGCTGCCCTATGTTGATTATGCTCCTGACCCAAAACCAACAAGCTCAGAGGCTACATGTTGAGATGGAAAACATACTGAACCAGATGCCAAAAACTGTGGGACTTAGGGCCAAGTCTGGAATGAACCAGCTGTGTGACCTTGAACAAGTCACTGCATTTCTTAGAAATGCTGTTCCCTCATTTCTTCTATGAACAGGTGATAAAATTCTGTCTGAAATTTCTTCCAGATACCTGTTATATCATTCTTTCACCCTGGTTCTTTGTTCTTACTAGTAATTTATTATATATGACAATATAGCTTACAACCTTATAAACCACACTGTCTTTATTACTTCTGCTTACTAGAAGTATATTACTATTTATTATCTATGTAACACCAAAAATGAACACTATATGAAATTTCAAAAACAATTTGGTTAAATTGTGACAGCAAGTGGAGTATTTAACATACCACCAAAAAAAAAAAATCCTTGGTTTTAAAATCTAACAAAAGTTGGATCTGGAATATGAGCTCTGATTGGCTGAGATCCATCATCTTCACGAGAGTACAGGGATCTAAAATATGTGCCATTTGTCTAAGACCTGAGCACATAGTCTGGAACAAGAGGGCAGGGGGTGGTAAATTGGTGGGAAAATTAAAGACACATTTTCCCCAGCTGTTTGATTGTTCACACTGCTGTTTTGAGGTTACAGCGTATAGCCAGAATATGGAACATCAGGAGAAAGGAGGAAGAGAAACTCATTTAATATTATGTTAGTTGTAGAATTATAACTAGGTGTAAAGCAAAGAGAGTAGTTATCTATTATTCATTCCTTCTGAATACACATTTCCTGTCTGTGAATACAAAGCATGATTAGAATTCACTTGCTGAAACTCTGATGCTCAGAGAGAACATTTCATTTTCATTTGATCTGACCTTGTGTATGATAATGGTGCCTCTTTAAAACATTGATGCTTGTCGGCCCTCCTTAGATATTCCCATAGGTGGGGAAATTAACCTCAAAAGGATTTAGTGACTTATCCAAGTTCATCCCAAGGTCTCTTTAGGTGATCCTAAACAGGTCATGCTGCAAAAATCTGTCGACTATGTTATCTTTGTAACTAGAGGTCACTTAGTATGTTCAGTGAAGGAATTTTCTCACTGATATCTGAGTACATTAAACCTTGCATGTGAGGCTTGACGAGAGATGAGCACCTGTCCCTATTCATTCATAGTGTCACCAGCTGCTGTGTGAACCTGCCAAAGAGAAAAGTTGAGTTCTCCAAATGGTGATAGGAAAAAAAAGTCCCAGCCAAGGACTACACATAGATGTGTGGGACCTAGGTGGAGGAGGGTGAGCCACATGCTCAGCAGCTGCACCGAGTCCCTGTCTCTTGATCGTGACCTTGATCCGAACCAAAGCATACAGTCTCAATACACTGACATAAAACCCATTTGGCTCTCTCCTTTTGGTGTTTGGCACCCCAGCCCCAAACAAAATTATAAGCAAAATCAACTTTAAAATTTAAACCATTTTGAAATAAAATATATTCATTTTTTAAACTACTGAATCAGAACATCTCATTCAACTGATATATCATTTAGTTTGAGCCCTGTAAAAGTGATACATAGATGAACAGGTCGAGGAGTGGTAGAGGGCTGAAAGGAGTAAAGGAGCAAGAGGATGAAAGGGATGCGTTCCTTTCTCTGGACTTGAATTAACCTGGAAGACTGTGTCACACATCTCATCTCCTAAATAGCCCCTTGCTGAAATCCTGCACTGATTAAAAAGTGAACTCAACAAATTTTCTCTGATGAGCTTTTTATCATGTTCACAAGATGGAGCCATCTGATATAAAGTAGTAAAACAAAAATAAACAAACCTATAATTTGGAGCAGAGGCTCCAGGGACAATAACAAGGTTTTCCAATCTCTCGGATCATAATTAACAGTGTAAAGAATTAAAGAGAAGTTCAGGAAGGGGTGCTTAAACCTTTTTGTAAATTTAAAAACAAGTGATGATCTCCACTGCTGTTCGCCAGGTTTATTCAAATTTGGACAATTAGGACAATTAAACATAAAACAGAGACAGTTCTAAAGAAGCAGCAGCAACAAAGCAGAATAATTGCTGGTACAGGCTATCAAATTTACATAAAAAAAGATTAAAAAGCTGATTTACATTTAAAAAACAAGATCTGGCAATATCTAAAATAGATAACACAACCCACTGAGACAAGCTCTTTTCATCAATAAAGAAGAAGCAAAGGTGATTATATATAACAAAACTAATCTCCTAGATTGCTTTAATCACCTAAAATCACTTTTACTGTTTATTTGGGAACTGTTACATTTTTTTAAAGATGTCTAATCTTCAGATTGCAATAAAACATAGACATATGAAGACATTCCTCACACGTTCTGTTCATTGCTGCTCTGAGTCCCAGATCAAACTTCTCAAGAATGATAGCTCCATGTATTCTAAAACTTGAAAATTTGCCATGTCACTGATATTAAAGCTGCTTCTAGAACCAAGGTTTTGTTTATTCTCATATCTCACCCACATGTTCTTGTAAAAGCTGATTATAAAATCTTTTCTACTTCTGGAATATATTGAGGGTTATTTTTTCCCCAACGCAGAGAAAAAGAATGTAATTGCCTGAATTTTTAACATTTACAATAGGAAATGTGGGGCCCTGTACAGTAGGCTGATAGATTAATAAGAAAAAAAGTGTTATATGACACAGAACCATATTAAAAGAAATGATTACGTCAATATGGCTTTGTAATAGGTTTAATGAACAGAGGAAAGTTACAGGAAGACATGATAGGACAATAGGGTGTGAACTAACAGCAGTAAGCCAGAAGAAATACAGTAAGGCCCATCAGTCCCCTCAGCCCCACCCTAGCTTTGAAGATAAGCAAGCTTTTCCTCTGGGGAAAGGTACCTCAACACACAGATCTTATGACTTGCCTCAGGAGGAAAAGGGGGAAATCAGAGAGTCCTTTCTAGGTTTGCTATGACATTCACTATATCAAGGCATCCTATTCGTGGTCACCCTCTTTGAATTCTGTCAGGCCATCACAGATTCTTTGTTAATAGTTACATTATTTGGTGGGGATCTCTGAGAATACTTATTCTTCAACACAGTACAGTCACAATTTGAATTAAAAAAATAAAATTCAGGGGCTAGAGAGATGGCTCAGTGGTTAAAAGCACCTACTGCTCTTGCAGAGGACCAGGGTTCAATTCCCAGCACCCACAAGGCGGCTAAGAAGCATCTTAAACTCCAGTTCCAGAGGAATCCGACACCCTCTTCTGACCTCCACGGCATTGCATTGCATGACACTGGTGCACCAACCTACATGCAGACAGTACACTCATACACATAAAAAATAGTAAGTAAAAAATAAAGAAATAAAAATAAAAATAAATAAAATTCTAAAGAAGCTTAAGAGGTCCTAAAAGAAGTTGAGGAGATACCTCAGGTGATAAAAAGTGCAGCCCAGGGCATGGAGAGATGGCTCAGAGGTTAAGAGTGCTCACTGCTCTGCCAGAGGACCCAGCAACCAAGTCTCACCACTAACCTGAAGTCCAGCTCCAGAGGATCCAATCTCCTCTTCTCAAGCATCCACACACATGTGGCATTTACACATATAAGCATACATAATCTGGGAATGTCCAGGTGTCTTTGAGACTGGTAGAGCCATCCACCAAAGCTGCCCTGAGCCAGTGCTTTCAAGTTCTCATCTTGTGACTGCAAAGAATGACATTCGCAGACCACAGAGGGTGAGTTTTAGAAAGAAGAATTTGAGGCCTGGAGAGATGACTCAGATTAAGAGGACTGGTTGCTCTTGCAGAGGACATGGTTTCAGTTCCCAGCACCCATACACATGGGGGTTAACAACGGTCTGTAATTACAATTCCGGAGACTCTGAAACCCCCTTCTGGCCTCTGTGGGTATTACATTACATGGGTGCACTGACGTACAAGCAGGCAAAACACTCATAAACATAAAATAAAAATAAAAAGTATTTTTTAAAAAATACATCTGACAGAGCATTAACATCCAGAACATATAGACTACTTAAAAAACAAAGAAGTTACCTATATCAAGATAACGCCCCCCCCAAAAAAAGTAAGAAAACAAATGACCTACTCAAAAGATAAAGAGCTGGTCAGAGACTTCACCAGTGAGGAAGTAAAGATGGCTGAGAAACATCTTAAAAAGTGTTCAACAACATGGGCTGGAGAGATAGCCAAGTGGTTAAGAGCACCGACTGCTCTTGCAGAGGACCTGGGTTTGATCCCCAGCACCCACATGGCAGCTAAGAACCGTCTGTAACTCCAATTCCAAGAGAACTCCAGTTCCAGGGGAATCCAAGACCCTCTTCTGACCTGTGCGGCATTGCACAACACGGGGGCACAAACCTACATGCAGACAGTACATTCATACACATACAAAAATAAATTTAAAAAATTTTTTTAAAAAGTGTTCAACATCATTAATAATTAAGGAAATGCAAATTAAAAACATGCTAAGATATCATCTCACTCCAATAAGACTAGCCAACATCAAGAAAACAAAAGATACCAAATGCTGGAGAAATTGTGGGGAAAGAGGAACACTCATCCACTGCTGGTGGGAATGTAAACTCAACAGCCACAATGGAAAGCAGTGTGGAGAATCCTTAAAATACTCAAAATGAGCCTACCACCTGACCCAGTTGTACCACTCCTGAGTATATACCCGCAAGACTCATCCTACTGCAAAGATACATGCACATCTATGTTTATTGTTTATTGCAGCTCTCTTCACAATAGCAAAGAGCTGGAACCAACCCAAATGCCTCTCAACTGACAAGTGGATAACAAAAATGTGGTACATCTATACAATGGAATTCTATGCAGAGGTAAAGAAAGATGACATCATGAACTTTGCAGGTAAATGGATGGAACTCGAAGCCATTATGCTAAGTAGATGCTAGCACCAAATCCCCAGTTGACAGACAAGCTGAGCAGCTTTATTGTTATTGTTATATTTCTTTTTTTCTTTTTTTTTTTTTTTTTTTTTTTTTTTTTTTTTTTTTNCTCACTCTGTAGACCAGGCTGGCCTTGAACTCACAAAGATCCTCCTGCCTCTGCTTCCCAAGTGCTAGGATTAAAGGTGTGAGCCACCACACCTGGCTATTGTTACATTTCTTTGCATCTGAAAGCAACTGTGCTGTTATGATGTAAATCTCTTAACAGGCTCTAGAATTGACCTAGCACCTATATTCAGACATTGTAAGTACCATATCATATGTGGGTGGAAGATATGTATTCATATTTTAGAGTAATATAAAATCAAAATGAAAAATGTGAACTCCAAAACATGTTTTGGAATTAACATTTGGTTTATTCCTGGAGATCATAATTTTGATAGATATGTATTGTTTATATAGGCATATTTTGGACCAATAACAACATAAGGACTGGGTCAAAGAACTGACTGATACACTTAAATTCTGCCCAAAACAACAAACCTCTGCAGAAAAACATCCTTGGAAAGATTGAGAGAAAGATACAAGACATGCACTGCAGAAGGCATGAACTGGAATGGGGGGAGGGGCAGGGAGAGGAGAATGTATCCAAATTGGAGTGAAAAATGATGTATGAAATACACGAAATATCAATAAAATAAAAAAGAAGCCTTTTTTTTTTTTGGTCTTTTCCAGACAGGGTCTCCATGTAGCCCCAGCTGTCCTGGAACTCACTCTGTAGACCAGGCTGGCCTTGAATTCACAGAGATCGGCCTGCCTCTGCCTCCTGGGATTAAAGGTATGCGCCACTACACCCAGCAAAGGAAAGAAGTCTTTTACTACAGGGACTTTAAGAGACAGAAAGAAAGCACATCAGGAGATGTGAGGTCCCCAGGACAGGGATGCCAAGTAAGCCTCACTGCCTTGGTGTTGAGAAGGCTTTAATGGACTGAGGAAAGGGAGTAGGGACAAACTCAGTTCCATTCCCATTCCAAGTATCCACGTGCTTCCCAGTTGCGGTACTCAGTATGGTTTCCTGAAAGGGGGGTACTCCTTTAGAGGAAAAGCCATAAGGAAAACCAGACCCCCCTTTCTGCCATTTCTCCCCTCTGTCCATGGTGACACCAGAGACATTTTGGCTTAAACACTTCTTGCATCCCTGGCCTCTGGCAAGTACAAGGCTTCTGACAATCCCAAAGCCATTTCTGGCTTTTAGCCAAGAAAGAAACTAATCTCTTCTTTGGTGTCTTTTTAACCTAAACTGCCTAGCCAATTTCTACCTCCTGTTATATCACACATACAAATACACATAAATCTTTAATGAAAAATAATTGCTTTTTTAGTTCTTACCACACAAGCAACGACGACCTGAATTCAGAGCCCTGGCCTCCATATAGAAAGCTTGACACAGTAGCATGTGTCTGAAACCTCAGCACTGGTAGGAGCCAAGACAAGAAGATTCCTGGAGCTTGCTGGCCAAGTGCAGGCAAACTGATGACCTCCAGGTTTAATGAGAGACCCTGTCTCAAAAAAAAAAAAAAAAGTGGGGCAGAGAGCAATAGAAGACATACAATATGTATGTAGCCTGTATGCACATGTGCACACATACATATACCATAAGCACACATGTCCCAGAAGGAGGGAGAAGGAGGAGGAGGAGGAGGAGGAGGAGGAGGAAGAGGGGGAGGAGGAAGAGGAGGAGGAGGGGGAGGAGGAAGAGGAGGAGGAGGAGGAAGAGGAGGAGGAGGAGGAAGAGGAGGAAAGAATCACAATAATGCCAGCCATGAGTTTGATTAAGGAAAAGAATTTCTGGAACTGGGAGTAAAGAGGGGGTAGAGCATGATGGATGGCAAAATAAGACTCTCCAGAATCATGCTTTCCTTGAAAATATCAGTCTGAAAAATCAACTATGCACATCTTTACTTGAACAAAGAAAACCAGGTAAGAGGTGTCTTAATAGAAAAACACATAGCAGGGTATAAAGAAGAATGTGCATAACATGTAATAGATGCATGGATTAAGGCATGAAGAAAAACACTATAATACTTTAAAAGGAAAGTCAGATGCAATTAAGAAGGAAAAACTTTCTGCATGGCAGTGTCACCCAGGCAGCACAAATGGGCAGAGATGCCAACATCTGGAGGGAAAAGAAAAAAGTAAGCATCAAACTCTGCCATGAGACTCAACCTCAGGACTTTAGCTCCACAGAAAAATTCAGCAAAGTATCAAGGGATTGAATCTCTATCCCCACTTAGATACCAAATGGGAACATATTGAAATGTTTTATAGAATTCTGCCATGAAACCGTCTGGGCCTGGGCTTTTTTTTAGTTGGGAGGTTTCTTATTACATCTTCAATTTCTTCATGTATTATGGGTCTGTTTAAGCTGTCAATCTCTTCTTGGTTGAGCTTTGGTGATTCCCAGGATTTCAGATATTCATCCATTTCTTCTAGGTTTTCAAACTTGATAGAGTACAGGTTTTTTAAGTATTCCCATATGATTTTCTGGATCTTTTCCTTGACTGTTGTGATATTTCCCTTTTCATCACGGATCGTATTGATTTGGAGTTGTTCCTTCTTTCTTTTGGTTAACTGGGCTAGAGGTCTGTCTATCTTGTTTATTCTTTCAAAGAACCAACTTCTGGATTCATTGATTTTTTTTTTTTGTATTGTTTTCTTTGTTTCTATTTCATTGATTTCTGCTCTGATTTTTGTTATTTCTTCCTGTCTGTT
>VZQC01015508.1:3207026-3278823 GCA_009823505.1 Rhizomys pruinosus
TTTTTTGGTCTTTTCTTTTTTTTACACTTTTTTTTATTTGATTTATTTTGTATGAATATGAATGTATTGTTTGCATGTAGGTTTGTGCACCTGTGTTGTGCAATGCCACGGAAGTCAGAAGAGGGTGTCAGATTCCCCTGGAACTGGAGTTAAAGATGGTTCTCAGCCGCCATTTTTGGTCTTTTCAAGACAGGTTCTCCCTGTAGCCCCAGCTGTCCTGTAACTCACTCTGTAGACCAGGCTGGCCTTGAACTCACAAAGATCCGCCTGCCTCTGCCTCCCAAGTACTAGGATTAAAGGTGTGTGCCACCTTGCCCATTTTTTTATTACATCTTTATCAATGGAACAATTAACCATGAAGCTTTCACAATCATGAATATATATGCACGAAACTCTGGTGCACCTAACTTTATAAAGCCAATTTTCCAGGACTTCAAGCCACAGATTAACTCCAGCACACTCATAGTAGGGGACTTCTATACCCGACTGAGCCCTTTGGACAGGTCAACTACACAAAGAATAAACAGAGAGACATCCAAACTGAATGATACAATACACCAAATGAATCTCATAGATATCTACCACCTATTCCACCCAAATACCAGAGAATACACTTTCTACTCAGCACCCCACAGAACATTCTCCAAAATCGACCACATACTGGGACACAGAAAAAACCTCAACAAATACAAAAAGATTGAACATGTTCTAGAACTAAGATACCATTTATTTTAAGACTTAGGAATTTTGGGTATATGGGTGGAGGGTAGGTATGCATATTTTAGAGTAACATAAGATCAAAAGATTGAGGAAAAAAACTAGTATATCATGACATGGGAGTGCTTCTTAGTATTTCTTATACAACGCTGCTTGAGCTTTTGTCCAAGCCTTTTCTAAAATATTAAACAGTAGTTAAAAGTATCGGGCTGGTGTAACTTAGCCTTTCTGGATGCTTAACAACCATACTTAATGCCCATACCAATTTGGCCAAAGGTCTTAAGGGATTAACTTTGGTCCTTTCCCTCAGCGGTCAACTAAGTCCCAGGGGACTATGCATGGGGGCATCTCTTGAAATGTCCTGCAAATGTGATTCACCAGTCTTCCTGTGCAGGGAGGTCTTGGAGATCCACTAATGGGACTCCAGCCAGTGTCCAGTCTATAAAGAGGAAAGCCTGCCCAAGCTTCAAAAAGGGAAGCCTAGTCTAGCAAGACCTGACTTTGTCCTTGAGTGGATGGAACTGGTAAATGAAAAGCCAAAAGGAACCAGGGGCTCCCCCACCCCAAAAAAAAACCCAAGTGACCCTTGAGGACCAGATCCTCAACTGACCTTGAGAAAACAAAAACCTTGGTTAATCTGGGCTAACTGTGTGGCCTTAAACATCCAAAAGGAAAGTATAACCAGAAATAAATAAATAGTAAGGCCTGAGAAATTGTAATTCAGGTATAAAACTTGAGACCTCAGTAAAAAGACAAAAAGTAAAAAAAAAAAAAAAAAAGAGCACAGTTGTTTTGCTTGTGTAACTGGCAAGTGCAGCTACCCCGTGGCTGCCACTGCTTTTGCCATCCTTCAAAGACATGAGACACAGCTTTTCAACCTTCCATTATGGACTGAAGACTCATGTCTCTCCAAGAATCCTCCAAACCTTCAGTGCCAGATGGGGACCGCTGGGACATCCAACTTGTGGACTGAGCAACTACTGCGGTTTCAGCCTCTTCAGAGCATAGACTGCCATTGTTGGACTACCCAGGCTGTATCATGGAGACAAGTACAGGAAGATCAAGATAGGACGTGGTGTTTACTGGAGCTCATTTGGTGACCATGGGAAGGGAAAACCCCCAGTGTGGAGCACAAGGGCAGGACTGATGGTGGTTTGGGCTTGCCAAGGAGGAGCCTTCAAATAAGACATCTTTCAGCCTAATAATGAAAACAAATCATAAGCTGAAGATGCTAAAACCTATGATATATGTACCTTGCATATATGCATATTTTCGAGTGATGCATATTGAAAGGAATAACAACAACAACAAGACTGGGTCAAAGAATTGACTGAAATGGTTGAACTTCTGCTCAAAGCAGTAAACTTCTACATTGAAAATTTTAAAAGAGACTGAGAAAAAGATGAAAAATATGTTTGGCAGAATGCATGAACTCTGGTGGGGTGGGGGGGCAGGGAGGGGGGCACGGGTCTAGATTTGATTTGAAATTTTGTATGAAATGCACAAAGCTTCAATAAAAATTGGCTTTGAAAATAAAAAGAAATCATATCTCTAAATTTGACCTCCAAAGCAAAGGCAACAGAGGCAAAAAATAGACAAATGTAAGGAGCTCCTGAACAGCAAGAGAAACAACTAGAAGCAGCCAACAGAGGGAAAACCTAGAGGTAAGCAAAAACATTTGCAAGCTACAAACCTGAGAGGGAGCTAATTTCTCACATTTGTAAAGAACATAAACAACTCAATAGATGCAAAACAAATAATACTGTCAAAAATGAACAAAGGGCCTGAACAGACATTTCCCAAAAGATAAACAGACAAATAGTTAATGATATATGAAATATCACTAGTAATCTGAGAAGTGTAAATCAAAACTACATTGAAATATTCACATTTGTTAGACTGTTATCAACAAGATAGTAGATAGCAAATCTTAGCCAGGATGTGGTTGGCAGGGAGGAACCTTTATCCACTGTTGGTGAGAATGTAAATTAATAGAGCCATTAAGTAAAATAAATGGAACTTAATCAAAATATTAACAATGGGCTTCCTGTGTGATTCAGTAATCCCACTACTATATATATATATATATATATATATATATATATATGTCAGTGTATACATATTGAAGCTACACATGCATTTCTCAATTCATTGTAGCACTCCTTACATGACCAGAGACATAAAATCAACCTATATGTTCATCAGTGGATGAATGGAGAAAGAAAATGTGGTATATACAGATGGTATATATACCATTTATACCATGTGTGTGCATGCTATATATACATACATATCATATATGTGTACATACATGCTATATATAGGTATACCATATGCATGTAAATCATACATATCAATAAGGTACAATTCAGCTACAAAAAGAGCAAAATTATGGAAACAGATGAGCCTGGAGAAGACTATGTTAAGTGAAATAAGCCAAGCACAGAAAGACACGTATTGGATACTCTCACTCATACCCTGTGAAATCTATGAAAATTGATCTCATAGAAGTAGAGACCAGAATGGTTACCAGGGCCCCTGGAACTGGAGTTATAGGTGGTCGTAAGCTGCCATGTGGGTCTGGGACCTGAACCCAGGTCCTTCAGAAGAGCAGCCAGTGCTCTTAACCACTGAGTCATTTCCTCAGTTCCTATTTTGAATACTTTAAAAAAATATTCCTCTAGGGGTCGGAGAGGAATGGCCCACTTGTTAAGAGCATTGACTGCTCTTGTAGAGGACCCAGGTTTGAATCCCAGTTCTGACATGGCGGCTGACCAACTGCCTATAATTCCAGTTCCAAGGGATCTGATGCTCTCTTCTGACATCCATGGGCAATCAATGCATGACACGGGTGCACTTACATGCAAGCACTCATACACTGTAAATAAATAAGTGAATAAATAAATAAATAAATTTTAAAAAATACCAAAAGACCTAGAAGTGCCTTTTTCAGCCCATTTGCAAAGAAGCAACAGGATGTTGTTAATATCAAGACTCTTTACTAAAATAACCACAGATCAAACAACAAAAGCTAAAATTTCAACATTGAAGCAAGCAAGAAGATATATTTGATCTTTTTTTTTTATGTGTATGAGTGTACTGTCTGCATGTAGGTTGGGGCATCCGTGTCATGCAATGCCACAGAGGTCAGAAGAGGGTGTCGGATTCCCCTGGAACTGGAGCTAAAGATGGTTCTTGCCTCCATGTGGGTGCTGGGAATCAAACCCAGCTCCTCTGCAAGAGCAGTCGGTGCTCTTAACCACCGAGCCATCTCTCCAGCCCCTTGATCTTAAATTTTTAAAGATTATCTTAAAATATGTCTATACTTTCCCCCAGAAGCCATGTCTGCACATCTTTGCATGCCTGCTGTATGTTTATGTGGAATACTTCTAATTGCATGTGTTTAAGAATTAAATAAAAAGTATTTGTATGTCCTAAAGAACTTCAAATATTATCTAGCCAAGTTCAGCTTCATTTCTATTTTTTACTCAATTCTTTCCCCCTCTCCCGCATTTCCATTATAGACCAGAAATGCGATCCCATATAAAAGAAACATTTGACTATCCCAGTATTTTAGGCTGTACCAATGGTTCTTCCATGGAAATAATCCTTGGGCACTTCCCAGGGATAAGAACAGCCTGAGACTGTATCCAATAGAAAGAATGAGCTAAAACTATACTATGTCTTCAGTGTGGACTTAACAACTTGAGTGGCTTCTCAGAACATCTTAACTTCCCCATCAGCAAAAGGGTAAGCTTTGATGCCTTCCCTCCCAAGCCTGAGGGGAAAATGAAAGGATGAACTGGAAACTGAACTTCACTCTGAATTCCTTGGACAGAGTCTTAAATATATATTACTGCGGTTCTTATTCTAGTAAAACACGTTGTCGCCCCCAGTAGAACAATTTCAACTATACCTGCAATACAACTGGGAGAGAAAACAAAAACTCACTTAGGTATGAACTGCAATCTAGTCAGCAGCAATCTACAGGACAGATTTTAATATCCACAATAAGCTAGTGTGTGAAATAAATGGAAGACACAGTCTGTGCTTGAATAAGTGCTCGAGGTAAAAGGGAAGTCAGGGGAAAACCATGCAAGATAATCAGATGAAAATGTGTAGTATGGAAGGCTGGATCCCTAGCATAAAAAAGAAAATCTCCAAACAAGAATGAATCATGTGGATGAAACTTGCAGACATACAGTAAGTGAAGGAAGGGAAATATAAAAGAATGTGTACGATTACATTTGTATGATGTCAAAGAGTTCATGCAAAAGCTGGAGAGACAGCTCAGAAGTTAAGAATACTGGCTGTTCTTGCAGAGGACCTAGATTCCGTTCTCAACACCCACATGGTGGCTAACAGCCATCATAACTCCAGTTACAGGAGAATCCTACACCCTCTTCTGACATCCATGCACATTGCACTACATGGGTGCCCTTACATACATGCAGACAATACACTCAAACACATAAAATAAAAATAATGCAAAAAATTTTTTAAATAATAACTTTCCTTTTGAGATATGGTTTCCCTGTAGCCCCAGTGGGCCTAGAACTCGTTATACAGACCAAGCTGCCCTTGAACTCACAAATTCTCCTGCCTTTGCTTCCCAAGTGCTGGGATTAAAGGTATGTGCCACCACAACCAGCTATAAAAACAATTAAATTTGTGCCAGGTGTGGTGACACGTGCCTTTAGTATCAACACTCAGGAGGCAGAGGCAGGCAGATTTCTGTGAGTTTAAGGCCAGCCTGATCTACAGAGTGAGTTCCAGGACAGCTGGAGGGACCTACAGGGAAACCCTGTCTCAAAAAGATAAGAAAAAATTAACTTTTTTTTTTTTGTCTTTTTGAGATAGGGTCTCCCTGTAGGTCCCTCCAGCTGTCCTGGAACTCACTCTGTAGACCAGGCTGGCCTTGAACTCACAGAGATCCACCTGCCTCTGCCTCCCAAGTGCTAGGATTAAAGGCATGAGCCACCAAACTTTTTTAAAAGGCTATCAGTAGCCAAAGTATGATTTATAGCATCAGAAAAGCCCAGTTTCTTTTCTCACCCATCATAAAGGTCATAGTCAACAGTCTGACAGCAAGACAGGTTAACAAGATAAAATCATGACAATTTAATCAAAGTTTTATATGACATGGAGTCTTCAGAAATTAAGGACTCCCCTGCCCCAAAACCCAGGAAAAACTATTTTTATGCTTTGGCTTGATAAGTGGACAACCATATAGAAATGTGAGTGGACAGAAAGATGTGATGAGATCATGACAGACCGAGGGGCCTGTCCACATCCTCCCCAGCCCTTCTGCGGAACATTTCTCTGGAAGGAGGGGATTAGAGGAGCAACAGAAAGGGACCATGACCTTTCTAGGATTCGTGGCTGAGTTTCATAGAGAGAGGAGTTCAGGTGTCTATGACTCTCACCTTGAGGAAGCCTGACTTCTGTGACCCCCCCCCGCCAGATGTGGAAAGGAGTGGGAGGCTGTATTAGTCAGAGTTCTCTAAAGAAACAGAAGCAACAGGACGAATATATAGCTATATACAATTTATTGATTTGCTCACGTGACAGAGCTCAAGTAGTCCAACAGTAGCCGCGCAGCACTGGAGAGGCTGAGAATCCAGGGAACTGCTCAGTCCGCAAGGCTGGATGTCTCAGTAGTCCCAATCTGGTGCTGAAGGCCTGATGGATTCCAGGAGATCTGCTGGTCTCAGTACACGCTGGGATCCGAAGGGTTGATCACAGCAGCAAGACAAACTCACCAGTGAGAGAGAGGCAAGCCGCAGGAAAAAAGAGACCAGCTCCCTCTGCCATGGCCTTTTATACTGCCTGCCAGCAGAAGGTAACGCCCACATTTGGGGTGGGCCTTCCGGGTTGAGGTAGTCCAATCCGAAGATCCTTTTTCTCTTATTTGTTCCTTAGTCCAGTCAAGTTGACACCCAGGATTAACCATCACAGAGGCAGAAAGTTCTAAGCAGCTCAAAGGGTTTCACTCTGTGTGCTGCCCTGACAGAATGAACACAGCTATGTGTAACTATAATGAATGAAGTTCAGAGGAATGCAAGGATGACTGGAACAGCCAGAGAAGGGTAGAGTCTCACAGAGAATGTTCTAGAAGTAATGGTAGTTTCAATATGGACTTTGACACATGTGGAAGAAAGGGGACAGTCCCCCCAAAATATCAAGAACTTCATAGGTTTTCACAGACAGCTTCCAAATTCCCTAAAATGACATGAAGTACTCCAGTATGACATGAACAGACTCGAGACTGAAAGGTGATGGGAAAGCACTCTCAGCAGAACAAAAGATTGGTCACCAGAATGGCATTGTTTACTCCAAGAGCATCTGAAAGGCAACGGCAGGCAAATCAACTGAGCACAGATGAAGGAGCTGCCCGTGTCTGCCGCTCTCCTGCTTAGCATTTCAACAGAATGGCAAGGAGAAGGGCTGGTTCCTGAGAAGCAAGGCCTGAGATTCCAGAACACAGAGTTTGTGGGGACATAACAGAGAAAGGGAAGGCTGTAGGAAAGTGAGGGAAACAGGCTGGTGGGAGGTGGGGAGGGGGGCACAAAGAGAGCCTCCCTTGGTAGCCTCTGTTTTGGTCTTCCAGTACTAGCAGGGAGGAGGGGGCTGTGACCTCCTGCGTGGCAACTCCTGATGGCCTATGGCAATTTTTTGGAGAAAGGGAAACTGGATGGTGTTCGCAGCCAACATTCTCAATAGCTTGGGTCATGTGCCAGTCTGGTGGAGGGGTGGAGGCTGGGCAGCACTCGCTGTATCAGGCAAATGAACTCCAGATCCTTCTAGAAATGAACAAGCAGTTCAGGTGGCAACCACCTCAGGTGCTTCCTCATGCTTCTCAACAACTGGTATCTTTTTAGAAATCATTTGGTTTGCTACAAAAGAAACTTCATCTTTATACCAGAGCTAGAGGCTGCCCTCTGCAAACTATCTCCTGCATGAACAGCAATAGTTAAAAAAAAAAAGTAGTGCAATTATTGTTTGGTCATGGGGATGGGCATCAGAAATGAACTTACTTCAGATCCCAAGATATCGGGGAGTAAGAGACAAGCAGAAATTTGGGGGCAGGGGGGACAGAATTTATCTTCTCCTAAGCCATAAATCATAGAAATTGAATTAGAGCATCTCAAATCAAGGGACAAAAAGCCAGTTATAGATCCATTTCACGACATTGGCTGACATGGATTCCATTTGTGACTCACTGAACAGCATTACTTATTCTGAGTGCTCCTCTGACAATGCAAGCACTTAACATGAAGACATGTGTAACTCGACAGGAAGGAAAGGAAAGCGCAAACTCCAGCAATTTGCCTAGAAAACAGGCTCTGAGCACCAGCTATGCACTTCCAATGCCTGCACACAGGTCTTCTGCCAGATTTTCTTTCTTCCATAGCTCCCAATTTTTAGACTCTTATCCTTTTTCCAGATACAGTCAATAATGATCAAATTGCTTTTATCTTAACCTTAGGGAATCAGATCAGATCGACATGTGAAGGCGGACTATATGAAAACTGAGTGAGTCCAGGATCCAATGATGATGAAGTCACTGGGGAGAGCTCAGTGAGGAGTTTACCTGTAGGTCGGGATGGGGTTAAAGGAAACGAGGCCACAAGTGGAACGGGAACTAGAGAGATGGCTTAGTAGCTAAAGTGGTCACCACACAAGCATAAAGACCTGCATTCAGTCCCCAGTACCCACATAAAATGCCAGATATGCTAAAAGGCATATAACCCCAAACCATGGAGGCAGGGATAGGAGGAGCCCTGGGCTCCCCAGTCAGGTAGCCTAGCCAAATCAATGAACTCCAGGTTCAATAAGAGACCCTGTCTCAAAGAAAATAAGTGGAGAAGCCAGTGGTAGTGCACACCTTTAATCCCAGCACTCAGAGGGCAGAGTCAGGCAGATCTCTTGTGAGATCAAGGCCAACCTGGTCTACATAGTGAGTTTCAGGCCATCTGGGGCTATATAGATATCTTGTCTCAAAAAGACCAAAATAATAATAATAATAATAATAATAGTAATAATATAATGTCAAGAGTGATAGAGGAGGAGGTCCACCATTAGCCTCTGGTCTACATATCCTCCAATGTACACACAAACATACACACACATGCACACACACACACACACATACAGGAAAACAACTCAATGAATAAATATTCTTCTGAGTACCTATCAGTACTGTAGTTATCTGGATCCATTCAGAAGCCAGGGAACCAAGGTCTGCTGAACTCAATCACAAAATCTGTAGTCCTAAAAGAAGAGAAGATGGAGAGGCCGCAAGCAGACCCTCTCTACCAAGCAAAAAGCATGTGTTGGCATATTTTGTAAATGGGCTGATGATTATAGTTCTGAAAGAATGCAGTTCCCTTTGAATGATGCCTTTTGAGAAACCTTCTGTGTGATTGATAATAACAACTGTCATGTGTCAGGCACTGAACCACATGCTCTACCCTTGTATTATTGAGTCCTCACAATAACTGTGTAGGGGATTAATTTGCTTTCTTTTAAAAATGATCAACAGCATGCTTACAATGGGCCAAAGAACTGATTTAACATCACCCAGCAAGGACTCGGAAACTAGATGAGAGCCCACACTCTGACCTCGCCCATTTCCTCTCCTCTATCCTTTTCTGTAGCAAGCATGCTGCTATTCTTCAAAATGCTTTACAAGTTTTTGATCACTCTCAGAGTGCTTATAGAAGTCCTGCCCTCCTCGACCCCCCCAAAGAAACTAATTGCATTACTTTATAGTTAACATATTTTTACCCAAAACAACAAAAAGACAGTGATGACTCAGCTCTGCCACGTTCACCAGATGTAAGGCCAGATGATGTCTGTTTCTAAAAGTCAGATGCAATTCACGCTCAAAGAATTGCGGATATTAAAAATAAGCTTTGAAAGATAACTCCAAAAAGAAGTCTCAAAACAACATCTGTGATGTGGACATCCTGGTTCCAAGCTTGATACCTTTCAGACCAACAGTGGTTTTCCCACACAGTAACCCCTGGCCTCCAGAAGACGCCCACTCCTTAGTTACAAGAACAAGAAAGTTGGAAACAATCTAAATCTCCAAAAATAGGGCAATGAGTGGTTCCACATGTTCGTGCATTACTCGCTCCACCCCAGCCCTTCAGAAGGAAATCAACTTTCCCAAAGTGGAGCACGACTGGCTGCTGGAGGCACCTGCCGAGGTCTGGGCCTGGCTCACAGTAATCCTTCAGGAGCTAGCTCCTAAATGAACAGTGAATGAAACGAAAGGATGAAATTCTTCCTTTCTTTCTGGAGCTTAATCCTATGTAAATATCACATGTTTCGGTATTATTTCTCATGAAGAACTGGAGATGGTGAACACACATTTTGTTCCCTCACAGATGAGACCAAAAAAAAAAAAAATCATCTCCAGAATTAACTACAGGAAAGGAAGAAAATAAATATCTCCCCCAATCCTTCCTCCCTTCTCTCCACACCCCCACACCCCCACACCAGCTTCCCCTCCTCTCTCTTTCTCTCACTTGAATGTCAAACAATCACGGGGTCCCTTTGGCAGACATCAAGCATTTTTTTCTTGCAAAGCTATCCAAAAATAATGAGTATTATTATATCTCCTTCACTGCCATGTAATTGGCTAATACTAAAAGTGCTAAGAGAGATAGCGTTTTGCTGGTTCACATCTAAAATTTAGACAATCAACCATGAATGCCTCAGGCCGATCACATGCTGAGAGAAGCAATAATAATACGTCTGGCCAGATTCCCCTGCCAACTGGAAGGCCCAGGTTTAGGAGCAGATGTGCTGTGGAGGTGATACATTTGGTTTGCAGTCGGAGGGTCTGCAGGCCTCATTTTTCTTCTGCACCCCTACTGGTCAGCTCCAAGCTCAGTGCTCATGCCAGCTGCTTAAAGACCTGCTCTTATGTGAGGCATCCAGGCACGGGAGAAAGAAATGTACCCCGAGGAAGCAACAGCCCCAAAGCATTCTGTGACCTAGTGGCAGTGCCAGCTCTTTTTGATGTGGCATCAACTCTTCCCTTCCCCACAGCCAGTCTGTTGGCATTGTGTGAGGCAACTGCAGCCCCCCCCCACACACACACACACACTTGCCTCTGTGTATAAAATCAGCTTGCAGATCTCATGTCCGCTGGAAGGCACAGATGACCAACTGCAAAATCAATAGCCTCTGTCGCTACTGCAGGAGGGAGACCCCAGGCTTATCAGCAGCATCATGATAAGTACCTATTTGCCTGACATCTCCTCAATCAATAACTTTGTTATTGTTTGCATTATCTGACTATAAGTTTGGTCAATAATGTGCCCAGCTAATGGGTAACATGAGCCAGGATTACATTTCAATTTTGTTTGAATTTAACTCTCTCTGTACCAGGAGAAGGACTTACTAAGTGACCCTTACAGGCCCTGTGTCTGCCTTTGCCGAGTTTTATCAAATCTTTCTAAGATAGAGGCTGTCTTGAGACAAGGAAATTAATGTTGCCCAGGTCTAAACCAAATTGAATAAACTCTGCCTCTCTTTGCTATTACTTTTATTAGGTTTCTACAAGGATAGCAGATTCTCTCTCTCCCCGCCCCATATGTGTGTGTATGTGTATGTACACTTCCTTTACCTAATGTGCTTGAGAGAAGAGAATAAACTTGCTAGTGGGTGGATCAAGATGTGCAGTACAAAACCTGCTTTTAAAAAAAAAGGACTGGAGAGATGGCCTAGCGGTTAAGAGCGCCGACCGCTCTTACAGAGGACTCGGGTTCAATCCCCAGCACCCACATGGCGGCCAAGAACCGTCTGAAACTCCAATTCCAGGAGAACTCCAGTTCCAGAGGAATCCGACACCCTCTTCTGACCTCCGGGGCATTGCATGACACGGGTGCACAAACTTGCATGCAGACAGTACATTGATACACAAACAGAAATAAATAAATGCCGGGCGTGGTGGTGCACGCCTTTAATCCTAACACTTGGGAGGCAGAGGCACGCGGATCTCAGTGAGTTCGAGGCCAGCCTGGTCTACAGAGTGAGTTCCAGGACAGCTGGGACTACAGGGAGACCCTGTCACAAACAGAAATAAATAAATGCCGGGCGTGGTGGTGCACGCCTTTAATCCTAACACTTGGGAGGCAGAGGCACGCGGATCTCAGTGAGTTCGAGGCCAGCCTGGTCTACAGAGTGAGTTCCAGGCCAGCTGGGACTTAAAGGGAGACCCTGTCTCAAAAAAAAAAAAATAAATAAATAAATAAATAAATAAATAAATAAAGATGAAATAAATGTTTATGGACCTAATAAGGTTTTGAAATCTTCATGATTACCCTAAGATATATGTAGGGTATAAAAATAAATATTCTTAAAATGTGCAACCAATCACCCTGCACCCTGAGAAAGAAGGGCCCCGCACTGTCTAGTGACACTCGCTAGCAAGTGGAGGGAGAGCAGTGTCTCCACCTGGACACTCACTGGCTCCTTGGGATCACACAGGGCTCTTGTATCAGATCAAGCCCCCAAAAGTTATGGCTAATAATAAACAAAGAAAAAATAAAACTCGTAGTCACAACAGTGTGCGACACAGAGAACACTTTGATTTTCCTGTCACATTAAAAATATTTACTGGTGCCTCCGGTCCAGCCTTAGTGGCAACCCCGAGCACTGCGGGAACAAACAAATTACTGGCTTACCAGAACAAACCTCGGAGAATCATTGCCTGCTTCATCATTCTTTCTTCTGCTGCCTTTTTTTTAATTATTAGGTTTAATAAGTTATTCATATATAATGGCATTGGTAATGGGGTATAAATATATGGATCAGAGGAAGTTTCTGTTGTTTATATAAATTGATTTTAAAAGCATGCTACTGGATTTTCAAATTGCAGACTGCTGTTTCCTAGTTCATGAACCCAGAGAGCTCCAGACCCAGCCTTAAGAGTGAGTCGGGTCTGGACGTTTTCTTTTACAGCTGCAGTAAACTTACAGCTCAGCGACACGGAAGACATTCGTCCAAATCTAAGATCTTTCGCCTTCTCAGTGGGATGGGAGCCCCACCCCTCACTCCGCCCTGCAAGGCTCTCTCCACACACCTTTCCACTTTCAGGTCTGTGACTCCACTCCTAATCCTTTATCTGCTCATTGGTTTGTGCTAAGGAGCAACAGTGTTGGGGAGGTGATAGGCAGACATTGGACTTAGGACTGCACCTGCTGGGGATTCCGGGTTCTTGTGCCTTCGGTCAAGGAAATGAACCCGGGCCATGTGGAAAGAGATCGAAACAGAAACGGCTTATTAAAAAGGAAAAGAACTTCAGATAATGGGAGTTGGACAGAGCTGGAGCAAGGTCAGAAGCTTAGTGGCACCTGCACAGAACACCTTGAGACAGGCGTACCGTACCGCATGCAGCTTCTGCGCATGCTCTATTGTGGCGGCCTTGGTTGGGGAAGGATTTCCCAGCACTTTCTTCAATGTTGGTTCCTTTCATATGCTAATCTTGATGCCTCTCTCCGCCCTTCCTTACAGGGGTCGGAGGCAAACTTTTGATCACTTTCACGGCTACTACTCCCCCGCCCCACTTAGTCCTTTCCCCTTTGTGTTCTATAAGGCGGAGGAAATCAGGACAGTGGAAACCAGAAAGTGCTGGAGGGGAAAGAAAGTGAAGAAGATGCCTGCCCCTAGGATCGTCACACCACACCACACACACACACACACACACACACACACACACACACACACACAGTTAAGGTAACAAGAATTGATGTCGCTAACAAATAGATTCAAAGGGGGCTAATGGAATTGACACAGATGTGCTATGGGAAATACTATGTCATGGAAAATTACGAATGAAAAGTAAGTACGATCAATATATTACGGACTTGGGAAATAGGTGATGGTTCCGTGACCTGGGCTCCTTTGTTTCACGTGGTGACATCCTGTGCTTTAGGCTGGGCCGTACAGTCATGCCTGAAGTTCCAGCGCCTGAATGTCCCCTAGCTTAACCAAGACCATACTTCCACGGGCTACGATTGTACATAAATGCTTCAGCTGGCTTTCTTCCTGACACGTGATCCTATTTGAATTTGGAGAAGGGCTGGGAAAGAAGCAGGAAGAGAGAGAAGACAGTTGAGAGACAAGGCAATAAAGCATGCGCAGTGACGACAAACTCAAGAACCACAGAGAGAAGGGGGAGACCCTGATGTGTCTGAGGCCTTGCAAGGCTGAGGGCCCAGCTGAACTGATGGCCTGAAGCCTCTTCCCTTCTGGATGCCATGTTTCCCTTTGTCAGACCCCACTGAACTGGTGTTTTGTCTAAGAACCCAAATCCTAATGGCTTCCTCCATGAACTGAGGTGAATGATCGACACTTTTACACCCAGTTCTGATAGAGGGCCCACTCAAGCTCCCACAAGTCCCTGCTGACAAATACGAATCTTTAGAAATAAGCTAACTTAGGGTTGGAGAGATGGCTCAGCAGTTAAGAGCTCCAACTGCTCTTGCAGAGGACCCGGGTTCGATTCCCAGCACCCACATGGCAGCTAAGAACAGTCTTTGACTCCTGTTCCAGGGGAATCCGACTCCCTCTTCTGACCTCCACTGCATTGCACGACACAGGTGCACCAACCTACATGCAGACAGCACACTCATACACATAAAAAATAATAAATGAAAAAAAGTTTAAAAAAAAAAGAAATAAGTTAACTTAAACCCTACATAATCCGAAACACAGCAGTTTGGCCTCTCGGGCTGTCTTCCTCTGTTTTTAGCACACGGAATTAAACTGGAAGGTCAGAGCCCTTGTCCATGGTGTAGATGGGATTTCTCCCTTCCTAATGTGGATGGGAACTGGCTTCGCTGGGCATATTTACGTTAGTCCTATTAACACATTTCCAGGTTCTCTAGCTGCCCTGCTACGTGAACCAGGTCAAGTCTGGTGAGGGAGCTGGGGGCTTTTCCTTCCTGTGACCTCAGGACTGATTTAATTAAGCATCTCCTCCAGTCCCGATTTATAGTCTGCAGAGTGTCCTCGCAGAGGCCCTTCGATGTGCTCTGCCTCTCAATGAGCAGGTAGAGGCCGATCCACTCTGAGCATCTGCTGCCCCCGCGAGAGCACTTCCAAACAGCACAGCCTCTGCGGTACCAGCACTAGGGCTGAAGCACAGCAGCGGCTTCCTCGGCCAACATAGCACCCATCTGCAGACAGGTGCGCGCGTGGGAACGCTACGAGGCGCAAGGCTTTCTCCCCGCGTCCGTTCTGGGAAAAGGAAATAAGCTTTCAACCTTTTTCATAAATCTCCATTTCTTTTCTAGACTGAAAATGAAAATAAGAAAATCCTTCACATCTGGGTAGGATGAGGAACGGAAGGGATGAATAAAGGAAAGGATGTCACGGTGTGAGTGTCCCCAGTGGCGTCTGGTTGTCCCAACGGGCTGCAGCTGTCCCCGGCAGCTCGATAGTCCCGGCCTCACAACCTGCCATGCAGGAATAAATGAGACCAAATGTCCCCGAGGACAGGCCCCCTCCCAGTCTCTCAAAGGCTTCAACCTCGAGATGAAATCTGACAAAGGGAACAAATTAGATTAAACTGCGTGCTAAGGGCTTCGGACTGCTCAGATAAAAGAACCTAGAGAGTGTTGGGAGGGAGAGCAATCTTCTTACGCAGCTCCAAGGGGAAGTCAGATGGCTGCCTTCCCATGGCCGATCTTGCAGCCACCGGGCACTTTTCATTGTCCTCAGCTGCAGCTCAGAAAGAAGAAGGTGGAAGAAGAAAGGAGGAGACCACAACCCTGAGTGCCCGGGACCCAACCAGCACCCTGTGTGAAGAAGCTGGATGCGTAGGTGGAGATTTTATACGCTGTATTTTTAAACGTCCACCTCTCGTTCATTTAAAAAAAAAAAACTATCCTTCAGTGCTCTGCAGTGTTTATTGTGCACTCTCCAGGCACCAGGCACTTGATACAGCTACCATGAACCACGGGAAGAACATGTTGTTGTTACCTCGTGTTCGCTGTTGGGGACCAGGGCACCTCTGTAGGCTAGAAGCAACAGCACCCCTGCCCACAGCCACCCTACACACCGCAGAGAGCCACCTGAGCTGTGCAGAACCTTCTTCCTGCGTGCATTTTAACCCATGAGACTAGCCCACCCAAAGGCTTCATTCAGCTGAGACAGCTCAGACCATAAAGTGGTGTCAGCCGAACGTGAAGGCCTGAGTTCAATCCCCAGAACGCAGGTGGAGCAGAAGCAGGCACTCCACCGTGATGGGCGGATGAAGACAGGTGGATCTCTGGGGCTCACTGGCCAGCCACTGAGCCTAATAGATGAGCTTCCGGCCAGTAAGACTCCGTCCCCTCAAAGAAGCCATGGACAATGCAGGAGGAGGAACAGCACCCAAGGCTGACTTCTGCCCCCCTCTGCCCCCCCACCTCAATGCACCTGCACCTGTACACACACACACACACACACACACACACACACACACACACACACACACTCACACTAAAGAGGATTGCCTAAAAGCTTTATAAATGCATTACAGAACCAATGCTAGCCAAAGCTAACATGACGGGATCATAAAAGAAAAAGATTATGTTTTTAAAACCAAATAATAAAGCTACCAAAATTGAGTGTAGGCTTTAGAGACTTCCTAGAGAAGAGACATATATAAAATATAAGGGGGGGAGGGACAAAAATTAGCCTTGCCCTAAAGCCTAACAAAACCAAGAGATTTATAACGTTTTTTGAGGATAATGCCAATTTAAGCATAAATAATGCTGTTTCTATCGTTGTGTCTGAAACCAAATGGTGGATGAGTTTTGCAAAATTGCGTTGGAATTTAGTTGCAATTCCGATTTGTGTAGACAATGCTGCCCTCTGGTGGTCAATATCCTAATAGCATGGTTCTGTTTAAAATTCAGACTTTTTCTCCTGTTTTTTTTTTTTCCCCAAAGTGCTTTATAGAATACCGCATCCATTTACCATTGCACATGTACATAAAATAAATATATTATCCACATAGAACAACGTCCTCTTCACATTTTAATATATAACTTGGGCTTGGATTGCATCGTTTTTAAGTGTGTTTTACAGGGTGTGGGAAGAAATAAATTAAGTCATAGCATTACTGGACTCCTGAACTTTCAGAACTCAGTTCCTCCAGGAAGGAATATTTTCTCCAAGGCAAGAAACTCAGAAGAACTCTAATATGACCAGGATCTGGTAGAAATGACTATCTTCCTCCACTCAAGACAGGGTGTTTATGAAATTTGCTGTATCTCATGTTATAAACAATAGTCAGTTCACAAATATTTAGATAAAAATAATGGCCTGTGGTTGTAAATAGAAAATCACCTCCTGGCTTCTTAAAGGGACAGATGACTTACAATTGTAGCAAATAAGGTGAATTACTGCCAAGTGGGCCACCGCACAGCTTAAACCTGAGAGACGCCCCTGTGACAGGACCCTACTGACCCCAGCCTGTGTCACCTAAGAGGGTGGATTGTGTAAAAGCTGTGGTGCGGGCAGCCATAGACCTCAGCCTTGGAAGATGGAGAAGTCTTCTCCACAAACAAGGCTTGTGAAAGCATTTTGTAAATCAGAGGGAGTCCAACCAACTGAAGAGCTGCTCTTGAAGAATGCAAGTGAAAAGAAAACTCCATCACTAGAGATCAATAGTTATTCTTGACAGAACTCTTAATCTGAGAAGAATTGGAGACCAGAAATCAAATGTTCTGAGTGGGGGCCAGAGTAGGGTGAGTAGCACTCACTGGCAAACATGTTAGTGTAGTCTACACTGATGTTGGGTTTTTGGGTTGTTTTTTGGTTTTTGGTCTTTGGTTTTTTGTCTTTTTTGAGACAGGATCTCCCTATAGCCCCAGCTGGCCTGGAGCTCCTATGTAGACCAGGCTGGCCTTGAACTCACAGAGATCTGCCTGCTTCTGCCTCCTGAGTGCTGGGATTAAAGGCGTGCACCACCATGCCCAGCATCTACACTGTTTTAAACTCAAAACAATTTTATGTAAAAATACAATTTGGGTTCCTCAGTAAAATGAGAGGACTTGAGAGGACTGAGTTAATTTTCTAGTAGAGCTGAGGAATGGAGGTCCCTGAGGTGGAACTCACTGTCCGTGCTTTGCCACAGTCCGCACCACTCCCTCACATGCACCAATTCACTTCACTCATTTTGACAACTGTCTGTGCTTTGTAGGCCTTAAGTTGAATCTCCTCTTGTTCTGTCTCTAAGAATTGTGATACATATGTTTGTTCTTCTGCACCCACAGACCTGAGTAACCTTAAAAGCACTTGACCATGAGGCGAGTCCATAGGCATTCATTCCGACTTCTCCCTTTTTATTTCCCTTCCCCTTCTGGTCCATTTTCTCCCTTCATTATTTCCAACTTCCCATAAAGACTTGAAGCCTTACTTAAATTACAAGTTGCCTCTGAAGCACCAAAGGTTTTAATGAGAAAGGTACACATGTAGATCTATATTTGACATAATTAAACCAGGCAATAGGAAGTATATCTAAATGAGCAAGCAGAAAACCTCCAGTCTTATTCAAACCTTTTCCTTTGATAAACTGTCCCATTAGGGAAGCCACTGAACACCCTCCCCCTTGCCTTTTAATGCTTATCATCAGTAGCAGGTAATGATACTTGTTCCTCCTTCCTCACTGAGAGTCTGAAAAATAACCATAAATCAGAAGACATCTGCTAAGTGTCCCTAGTGCACAGAATAAATGGACTCCAAAGGGCGAAGACAGCATTCCCACGAGGCAGCACTGGGTACAGAGAACCATAGTGCCAGCTCAAGTAGACTTGGTTAAAAACGAGGCAGGAGGAGCTGAAGTTCAAGGTAATCCTTGGCCGTAGAGGGAGACTGAGGCTAGCCTGGGCTACATGAGACCCTGTCTTTAAAAAAAAAAATGGAGAGCTGGAGAGATTCCTCAGTACTTAAGGGCACCAGCTGCTCTTGCAGAGGACCTGGATTAATTCTCAGAACCCATATGGCAGCAAACAACTGTTTGTAACTCCAGTTCCAGGGGAATCCAATGCCTTTTTCTGACCCTGCAGGCATTGCACAACACAGGTACGCTTACACATAAAATATGAATTGCACAACACAGATACACTTACACATAAAATATGAATTATACAACACAGGTACACTTACACATAAAATATCAATTTTTTTAAAGAAAAAGGAGGAGGAAGATGACAAAGAGGATGAGGAGGAAGAGAACTTTAAAAACCACTATCAACAGCCATTATTTGTTTGGGAAATATACATCAAAATGTTAATAATAGCAATTATATCCAGAGAATGGGGTTGTGGGTAATTTTCCGCCTTGGCCTTACTTCTTTTTCTCTACTTTCTCTATTGCGAGCAGGTCTGGTATGTAATAAAATAACAATAATTATAGCAAAATTATTGTTATAATTTTGAAAAATACAGACACTGCTGGAAAAGAAATAAAACCCTCTACAATTCCAACCTTGACAGGCTTGAATAATAGCCTGTTGCCGCTGCAGCCATTTCTCAATTTCTGGTATTGTGCTTAGAATTTGCAGACTAAGGAGTTCGAAATAGGCTATGCTGGGGCAGTTTAAGCTGACAGACCCTGGGAGGGCACAGGAAGTGGGGAGGAGGCTCGGTTCCCCAGCCTTTCTCCTGGGAAGCAGGTCTCGAACTTAGAAAGTATTTTCTGGCCTTCCATGCAGCAGCTCTTGAGCCTCTGTGAGAGACCTGCTCGCTGTGCCTGAAGAAAAGGGCCTCCTGTTTGTGAAGGTGCAATGTCACAGAAAAGAATCTGAATAAGGGGGCTGGAGAGATGGCCTAGTTGTTGGGAGCGCCGACTGCTCTTGCAGAGGACCTGAGTTCCATCCCCAGCACCCACATGGCGGCTGAGAACTGTCTGTAACTCCAATTCCAGGAGAACTCCAGTTCCGGGGGAACCGACGCCGTCTTCTGACCTCCGCGGCATTGCACGACAAGGGTGCACAGACCTACATCCAGACAGTACATTCATACAAATAAATAAATAAATAAATAAATAAATAAATAAATAAATAAATAAATAAATAAATAAATAATAAAATTTAAAAATTAAAAAAAAAAAAAAGAATCTGAATAACGGCTGCACAAACCCCATTGGTACCTAAAATGAATTTTAACATCATACTATCTCCTCCTCCTCTCCTCCTCCTCCTCCTCCTCCTCCTCTCCTTGTTTTGTTGTTTTGTTTGGGTGGTAGTTTTGGTTTAGGGATTTCATTTGAGATGAGTATTTCTGCCAGGCTAAGGAAGGAACCCAGGACTTTGCATATACTAGGCAAAACAATCTGCCCAATCTACACTGAGCTAAGCCACCGAACTTTTTTTTCCTTTGCTTGTTTGCTTGCTTGATTGATTGTGATTGATTGATTGATTGATTCCTTCTTTTTCCTTCCCTCCTTCCTTCCTTCCCTCCTTCCTACCTTCCTTTCTTTTTACTTTTTTTTTTTTTTTTTTTTTGCTTCATTATTTCTGGCCTAGAACACACTACATGGCCCTGACATCAAACACTTCAACGCTGGAATTGCTTACTTACTTTTCCTTCTTTCTGTGGTACTGTGAGTGAAGCCAGGCCCTCATACAGAAGAGGCAAGTGCTCCATCCACTGAGTCATATCCTCAGCCCCACACTGTCCTTTTCTGTTAACTCAAAATACTTTATGTAAAAATCCAATTTGGGTTTCTCATGGAAATTTTATGCCAAAACTGCAAGTGGTGCCCCCTGGGGTGGAGAATCCCCTCCATGCTTCGCCACAATCGAAGGCCAGCTCTCTGTAAAACCCCATTGTCTCCACTGGACCACACCTGTTACAATTCGCCATCATTTCTCAGCTTGATCAAACTCAGAATAAAAACACTCAGCTCTTCCTGCTTCCTGGAGGAGGATGTCTTGTTCTTCTCACAAAGACTTTGCTGTCACATGCACCTTATATTAAATGAAATCTATTTTCTGCTCCCGTTACTCTGTCTTTGATTATAGGGACTTCAGCCCCAAACCCAAGTAAGAGAGGAACTTCCTCCCTGAAGTTCCAAACAGAAAAATTCAAAAATCTCCAGGAACTGTATTAGCACAAGACCCTACACTGGTCTAAGGAGTCCAAGGAGCTAGTCCATGTCTTCTAGTGTTAGTCCCATAAGAATCTCCTAAGCTCACTGACCCAAGCACTGTCTGACTCTCTTCCCTTTTCCTAGAGAACGTATCTGCCCCAGAAGTGACATCAGCCACGCTGCCCTTCCCCTTTCTGGTGGCCACCATTAGTCAAGCTGCTCGATAGGAAAACTGCCACTTTACTCAGACTGAAGCCTGTGGCACCTGACTGGAGACAGCATGGTCCCAGGGACATTTGGCCACCTCTACACACACTTTTTATTTTTAATCTTTTTTTCATATCTGTGTATTCTTTTTTATTTTCGCATATATTTTTATTGTTATTAAACTTTTTCATACAAAGTTTCTCAGTCCAATTTAGACTCATTTCCCTTTCCATGCCCCCACCCCACCCGACTTCATGCCTTCTGCCATACATGTCTTGCATCTTTTTCTGAGTCTTTCCAAAGTTTTTTCAAAGTTGAAGATTATTGTTTTTGGGAGAACTTCACTGTTGTTGTTGTTTCAACTTGTATTGCTTCAACATATGAATATATATGTGTGTGTGTGTGTGTGTGTGTGTCTCACCTATACTAAAATTATGTCATCTGAAAACAAACTATATGTTATTTCCAAATCATATTTCAGGATTCACATTTCTCCCTTTTAACTTTATATTACTCTAAAATATATGTACATACCTTTCACTCATATACCAAGATTCCAAATTCTGAAAACAGGTGATAGGTTAATTCTGAAACCTGTTAAGGGATTCACATTATAAGAGCACAGTTACTTTCAGGTAAAGAGAAATATGACATTAACATTGCTCAGTTTGCCTTATACCATTCATCATTTGTTTTTCTGGGACTGTGCTACTTCACTTAACTCAATATCTTCTAGTTCCATCCATTTACCTGCAAAGTTCATGATGTCATCTTTCTTTACCACTGCATAGAACTGGTTGAGGGGTACTTGAGTTGGTTCCAGCTCTTCGCTATTATGAAGAGAGCTGTGCCCGGAGTGGGTAACTCCACCCACACACCTGCACAAACCAGGAAAATAATCTGCCTGGCTGAAGTGCCCAGCCTCGCCCCCAGGGCATTAGCCAGCCTGTGCTCCTGCCTGCCCCACTGAAGCCTGCATTCATGTAAGTGTACCTGGGTCATGCATGCAATGCCCGAAGAGGCCAGAAGAGGGTGCAGGATTCCCCTACAGTGGCTATGGAAGCTGTCAGTGGGTGCTGGGAACCTAACCCAAGTGGTCTGCTAAAAAAGCCTGTGTTCTAACTGACCCATGCTCTCCAGACCCACGCACACCTTTTCTCCCCCCTGGCAGACTATAGGAGAGGTACCACTAGCCTTTCGGGAGTAGTACCTCTCCTATAGTTTGCCAGAAAACATATACATATATCCTATAAATGTCACTAAACACCCTAGAATGGGCGGGAGAGGCCCTGGTCAGCAGAAACATAGAGGGAAAAGCTATGGGAGTGCGTGGGGGGAAGGGGATTTAAATCAAGGAGCCGCTTGGTATGTAACAGCTATTGCTGACTATCACATGAGGTCATTTTGTCTTAAAATCCCACATATTCTAACTCTGAGAAGGGTGGAAATAGTTCAGGAGAGAGCTGTGAAGAGCTGGCTTCATCGCTGTTTACATTAATTTCTCCTCAGGAAGAGGAGAGAATGAGCTGAATGCTTTTGCTGGTATCAAATAGAACCCGCATCCACAGCCTCGGCCTCCCTGGAAATTCAGAGAAGAATTCTTCTGCTCAAGATAGAAGAAATTTTTGAAAGAGTTTTTGGGCTTTTTTTTTTTTTTCAAAACATTACTTCCTTAACAAAGGAAGATCAATCCTCCACAAGAATTTTAAGATGCTTTCACTGAAGCAGAATGCAAGAACGTGTATTGAGATACAAATGCAAAAACTAATATGATAGTTTACCTAAGGGATGCTAAAAACTCCACCAGAGGGGCTAGAGAGATGGCCTGGCGGTTAAGAGCGCCGACCGCTCTTGCAGAGGACCCGGGTTCGATCCCCGGCGCCCACATGGTGGCCGAGAACCGTCTGGGACTCTGGTTCCAGGAGAACTCCAGTTCCAGGGGAGTCCGACGCCCTCTTCTGACCTCCGTGGCGTTGCACGGCACGGGTGCACAGACTTGCATGCAGACAGTACATTCATACACATACAGAAATAAATAAAATTAATAAAAAAAATTTTTTTAGCTCCACCAGAAAACTCCTAGAAACAAGAGTTTCAGTAAAGTGGAGGGAATACAAAATTAACCTAGAAAAATCAGTAGCCTTTCTTTACACCAACAACAAGCAACTGAAGAAGGAATACAAGAAGACCTTCCCACTCACAATAGCCTTAAAATACAATAAAATACCTAGGAACAAACCTAACCAAAGATACCAAAGATCTCTACAACAAAAATTTTAAACCCTTGAAGAAGGAGTTTGAAGAAGACATCAGAAGATGGAAAGACCTCCCGTGCTCATGGACTAGAAAAATTAATAGAGTAAAAATATCCATTCTACCCAAATTAATATATAGATTCAATGCAATCCCAATTAAAATCCCCAGGAGTTTCTTCAGACTTGGAAAAAAAATCTTTAAATTCATATGGAAAAATAAAAGACTCTGAATAGCCAAAACAATCCTGAGCAAAAAGAACAATACAGGGGGTAAAGCAGTGTGGAGAACCCTTAAAAGACTCAAAATGAGCCTACCACCTGACCCAGTCATACCACTCCTGGGTATATACCCACAAGATTCATCCTACCGCAGAGATACATGCACAGCCATGTTTATTGCAGCTCTCTGCACAATAACAAAGAGCTGGAACCAACCCAAGTGTCCCTCAACCAATGAATGGATAGAGAAAATGTGGTGCATCTACACGATGGAGTTCTATGCAGCAGTAAAGGAAGATGACATCATGAACTTTGCAGGTAAATGGATGGAACTAGAAGTTATTATGTTAAGTGAAGTAACACAGTCCCAGAGAAACAAATGATGAATGGTATCCCTCATTTGTGGATGCTAGCGCCAATTACCTTGCTGTAAGGCAAATTGAGCAACATTAATGTTATATTCTTTTTCGAAAAGCAACCGTGCTCTTATAATGTGAATCCCTTAACAGTCTCTAGAATTAATGTGCCACTTGTTTTCAGACTTTGTAATCTTGGTATATGGGTGGAGGGTATGTAGGCATATTTTAGAATAATATAAATTTAAAAGGGAGAAATGTGAATCCTGAAATATGATTTGGAAATAACATACAGTTTATTTTCAGATGACATAATTTTAGTACAGGTGTGACATACATACATATATATGCATATGACGGAGCAATACATAAATACATATATATATGTATGCATATGATGGAGCAATGCATACATACATATATGTATGCATATGATAGAGCAATACATACAACATATATATGCATGCATATGACAGAGCAATACATACATATATATTCATATGACGGAGCAATACACACATACATATATATGTAATGATGGAGCAATACATACATACATATATGTATGCATATGATGGAGCAATACATACATACATATATGTATGCATATGATGGAGCAATACATACATACATACATTATGTATGCATATGATGGAGCAAAACATACATACATATATATGCATATGAGGGAGCAATACATATGTACATATGCATAGGATGGAGCAATACAAAATGGAGGGAACAACAGCAACAAAAGAACTGCGACAAAGAACCAAGTGAAACAGTAAAGTTCTCCCAAAAACAATAATCCTCTGCTTTGAAAAACTTTAAAAAGACTCAGAAAAAGATACAAGGCAGGCATGGCAGAATGCATGAACTCAGGTGGGTGGGGGGCATGGAAAGAGAAATTAGTCTAACTTGGACTGAGAAATGAGTATGAAATGCACAAAACTCCAATAAAAAATTAAAAATAAACAAATGCAGAAACTATTCTTTGATTACCACTCCAGAAAATTTTCCAATTACACAAACACAGGTGTATAAAGGTGTACTTGGATTTGTTTATGGATGCGAATGTTGTGTATAAAGGTGTACTTGGATTTGTTTGTGGATGTGAATGTTGTGTATAAAGGTGTACTTGGATTTGTTTGTGGATGTGAATGTTGTGTATAAAGGTGTACTTGGATTTGTTTGTGGATGTGAATGCTGCTTTCCTTTTTATTTGTAAGCATTATGAGACAAAATGGGGTTTCATTGCTCAAGAAATTATCCAAGGGGCTAGAGAAGTTTTTCAGTAGTTAAGAGCAATGGCTGTTCTTGCATCAAACCAGAATTCAGTTCCCAGCACCCAAATAAGGCTGCTTACAACCACCTGTAACTCCAGATGCAGGGGATCTGATGCCCTCTTCTGACCAGTGAGGACACTGCATTCACATTAACAACCCCCCGACACACACATACACATAATAATAAAGAATAATTTTTTAATTATTCAAGATAAAAATAAGCAAGGTACTTATTGAGTTTGTTGTCATTGTTAGTTCAGACTAGCCTAGAACTCACTATGTATGTAGTAAACACTGCCTTAAACTGTCCCGTATCCTGCAGGACTCAGTTACTAGTGGGTTTCGAGGGGAGACCCCAGACCTGAAATATAATGGGCGGGAGAAAAGAGCGAGACCAAGCAAAGGTTGTCAAGGTCTGTTTTAATGAAACAAAATCAGTTACATTTATACTTTGTAGAAAGGCAGGAAGTGAGGAGGGGGAGTGGGGCAGAGGGGAGCAGGCAAGGGTGATCTGGCAGGGCTTGCAAAACATGTTTAAGATAAGCTTGGAATGTCCTGTGGGCTGAAACATCCTGGGCTTATCTTCAGCAAACGTTAGCATAGCCCTAAGATCGGATCCCTGCTGAGCCAGCAGGGCTTGTCCGGACTTGTCCAGGCAGGACTGTGTCTCGGTCTCCAACATTAAACCCATAAAAATCCTCCTCCCACAGCCTCCATGAGTCTTGAGATTATGGGTATGAGCCACCGTGCCCAGTGAATATGCTACTTTTTTAGTGAGTTTTCTTTTTTAATTGTGTTTACATTTTTTATTGTGCATGCACATCCAGGGCACACGTGCAGGTCAGAGGATGACTTCGGGAGCTGATTCTCTCCTTCTACCATGTGCATTCTGGAAGTCCACCTAGGTGGCCAGCCTTAGCAGCACATGCCTCTGCTGCTGAGCTGTCTTGCTGACTTAAAATATTTTTTTCCTGTTATTAAAAATCCTATTGCCTCTCTAGATAGAAAACAGTGTTAAGAGAGTTCAGAAATGAGAGGAAAGAGACAGGGGGCAACTTTGCCTTTATTGCCTTTGAACCGAATCCTTGACATTCATTATTAATATGTTACATTCATAATACACATTATAATCAAAATCATTTGTCTGATTATTCTCTTTTTGACCCAGAGGCCAAAGCACAACCTATTTATAATTCTATTCAGGAAGAAATTTAAGAAAGGAACACAAAGGTGCCTCACTGCTCCATTAATTAGCAAGCTGGGTTGGGCCTCTGAACCCCAGGCTTCATTTTGGATTTAGTGCAAAGGTGAAAGGGAGCTGGGCATTCCAGAGAGGTCTGTGGCTCTGGCTTTCATGCAGTTTAGATACCAAGAGGAAAAGAAATACAGAGGCATAATGAAAGTCTAATAAAATCCATTTCACATCACTACAGGGTAGAGCCAATAGTCCCAGGGAGAGTCTGAATGGAGGCATGGTGACAGCTGAAATTAACATCACCCCTGGTAGCCCATTGCTTTACTCTGATTGGCACCCAGCTGAAGAGGCCTTCCCGGTGGTCTACAGCATTCAGCTATAGGGCTTTCTCCCAGCCACAAAAGCCAATCGAGCTGCTCCTGGGGTCCCCTGAGAGGTTCTTCTCTGAACCAGAGAAAGACCTCAAAGCAGACACAAGCAAAATATGTTTTTAAAGGAGGGTGGCAAAAGGAGAGAAGATAAATATGAATGTGTTTCTGAGAGCATACATGTAGAAAGCAAGCCTACGCCTCTTAACTGGGAATAGTAGGAAAACACATGTAATATAAAGAGAGCCAACTTCTATAGACTGCTTCCTGTGTGCAAAGCTCTTTCTAGTCAATTTCAGACATCAGTCAGTGTTTTTGGCACTGCCACCAGCCCCCCTGGACAGGCATGGGGTGGGCCACATACCCTTGGTTACACAGCTGGTGCATGTACTGCACACATTCTCCCCCATAGTCCTATGGGCCTCTCTCCCACACAGTGCCTACACTGTGTGACTGCGGAATGACTTTTCTGGTAATTCCTTCTGTCTTATCTAACCTTGTAACCAAAGTTAATCTTATGTTTTGAGATAATTTAATGCTCTCTATTTAGTCTGCCTTCCTACTCTGTAATCCACTTATTTGAATCTAGCTAGCCTTTAAGAAAACAACATGAACAATCTGACTAGGCAGTGGGTTCCTCTTATAATCAACTTTACAAGCTAAGCTAAACACATAGCTTTAATCTTAGGTGATGTTTCCTATTTCTTGTCCATGATCTTTCCTTGCTCCTATGTTCAATTCCCAGTACCTACATAGCAGCTAAGCACCATCCATAACTCCGGTTCCAGGGGATCTGATTGATGCCTTCTTCTGACCTCCATGGGCATTACATGGCATGGTGCACTTACATACATGCAAGCAATACACTCACACAAAATTTTAAAAAATAATAAATAAAGCATTTAAAATATCAATGCTAGAAACAGCAACATTAAAACAACAGGAGGAATTAGATTGATAACATCTGTTTGCGGTTTTGTATGCTGTTCTGGGTCAGTAGGGTCAGAAAAGGAAAATTCTTTCCTGGTAAGGCAAGGTTCCTCATTTCTTTCCCATGCCATACTCAATGTAGTATTTAAATAAAGAACATATGCCCTTTGTTGGAAGAACTAAGAAAAACAAGCTCTGAGAACAGATCGGGCTCATTTTTTGTTTAAATGAGCCCAAGAGTCAAGCTGTCTTTGTTCAAGCACGACTGCATTGGCATCTCTGCCACAGATGACCATGGATAGGCCCAAGCTATCTCAGTAGAAAACAAAAAGTAGAAAGCTCATGTAATTGGGTTTCTGGTTAAAATCATAGCCTAGAAGTTGCGTCCTGAGTGAGCTGATGAAGGAGTCAGAATATGGGCAAATACAAAGGAAGTGAAAGCACAGAAGAAAGAGAAAAGAGGGGTGATGCAAAGAAGGCAAACAGCTTCAGTGGTGCAGCAGCACAGCTGCAGGAGGGGAGGCAGAAGCTGCTCCAAAGAGCCAGGCAAGAGATGGGCAGACTTCCCTTGGGATGGGCCCAGAGCTCGCACACATCTCAAACCAGTTTCAGATTTTAATGGGACAGTGATTCCTTCAGCAGCGGAGAGAAACCCCTTCCTATCACTCCTTGTAACTCAGAGGGCAGTGACCAGGAATAATCTTGAGAGAGAAACACTCAGTTAAAACTGAGCTACCCTGAGAATCTTAGATCAGGTAGCAACACAGTTCAGAAGCCTAAATTTGTTTTTCTCTCCATTTATTTAACCTTGCTCTTTCTCTATTTTTCTCCTTTCCTTATTTCCTACATCTCAATCATTTAAGATTTCTGTATTTGCTCTAGAATCCTTGGATGAGGGACAGGCCAAGAAGGCAATATGGAGAGCAGAAAGGCTGCATGGAGAGCAGTAAGGCAGGTGCTCAGGCAGAAAAGGGCATAGGGAAAGGCAGCCTCATCCTTGGTGTCTGAGAACCGATCTCATCAACTGAGAATATGAAGTGTGACAACTGTGAACTCAGAAGGCGGATCAAATTCTGGAGCCACCTGTCTGCCACTCACTGCTGTAGAGCCAAAGCTCTCTGAACCTCCAGTGGTCTATTTGACTCCCAAAGAGGCTGCTGCATCCTTTCAGCGGGGCGATTAATGCTTAGGATATCAGGAAACAAGACAGGCTCCCTACCTGTACAGATCTCAGTTCTGCAGTTGCTTCTCACATTCCTCACAATTAGGAGACACCCCCAGCTTGAACAGTAGCCACCTCAGGTTGCATGAGCTGGGAAATATTGCAAAGGTGAGAGAGCCTGCCCAGTCCACAGATGGCAAGACCAAGTGTGGCCAGCAGAGGACCCTGGTTCCAAAAGAGGGAAATTACTAAAGTGAAGACAGCTCTAGAGAACCTCAGAGACTTGCCTAATACTGAATAAATCCCATCATAAGCCATAGAAAAAATAAGATCCTAGAAGTTCAATGACCCTGTTCCCACATACATATAACTGGCTGTCTCTAATTTTTTATTATACTTTCAGCAGTATTTCTATTTATTGTACTTTCTAAAATGTCCCTATTTCCTTGAATAGATTTTTCATGGCAATCTTTTCTTTTTCTCTCCTTCTACTTCTTCCTTTACTTTTTTTTCTTTTTTGTCCTTGGTGCTTCCCTTTTTTCTCTTTCTACTGTCCTGTTATCTCTTATTAACATTTGTTTTTCTGTCTGTTCTTTTTTTGTATTTGCTTTTTTTTTTTTTTTTTTTTTTTTTTTTTTTTTGGTCTTTTTGAGACAGGGTCTCCTTGTTAGCCCAGCTATCCTGGAACTCACTCATGTAGACCAGGCTGGCTTAAACTCACAAAGATCCACCTGCCTCTGCCTCCGAGTGCTAGGATTAAAGGCGTGCANGTAGATGCTAGGAAGGGAACCAAGGTCCTCGCAGGAGCAGCCGGTGCTCTTAACCACTGGGCAATCTCTCCAGCTCTACTACCCTATTTGTTTGTGTGAAAATTTACTAATGAGTACATAGTTTTAAAAACAATTTTTTTTTTTGTCTTTTTGAGACAGGGTCTCCCTGTAGCCCCAGGTGTCCTGGAATTCTCTCCGTAGACCAGGCTGGCCTTGAACTCACAAAGATCCGCCTGTCTCTGCTTCCCAAGTGCTAGGATTAAAGGCGTGGGCCAAATGCCCAGCTCTTTTTTTCTTTTTCTACATTCTTTCCCATCCCTTGTGGTGGTTTCAAGGAGACCATAGATTCTAAGTATTTGGGCATTTTGTCTCTAGTTGGTGGCACTGTTTACAGAGGTTTTAGGAGGTGTAGCCCTGCTGGAGGGAAGCATGTCACTGGGGGCAAGCTTTGAGAGTTCTTCAGCCTTGTCAGGTTTCCAGTCACTCTCCGCCTCCTGTGAGCACTTAGCTTCTGCTGCTGCTCCAGCCACCTCGCCATGCCCTTCGGCAATGACGGGCTCTAATCCTTCTGAAACCTGGAACCATAAGTTCAAATAAACTCTTCTTTCTGTAAGTTCCTTTGGTCACAGTGTTTTATCACAGAAACAGAAAAGTAACTGATACACCCCTCTTCTTGTTTTTCCCTCCATTTTTTAATCTTGCTGTTTCTCTATTTTTCTCCTTTCCTTGTTTCCTGTATCTCGATCATTTAAGATTTCCGTATTTACTCTAAATAATCTGTAACTTCATAGCACATGCTAGTTTTCCCATTTTATGCCTTGTGGTTATTGGTCCTATTTCAGAGGCTTTTAATCATTTTGTGTGTGTGTTTCTATACCTGGTATCGTTTGACGTTATCATTTTTTTCTCCTCAATGATGCTATTGGGGATCGGGTCCTCAAAAATAGACATCTCAATAAGGAGGATCCCCAAATAACCCCAGAAGTGATCATCAAAGCAACAGGTGCCCAAAATGCCTCACAGAAACACCAGAAATATGAGAAGAAGAAGAAGAAGAAGAAGAAGAAGAAGAAGAAGAAGAAGAAGAAGAAGAAGAAGAAAAAGAAAAAGTAAGGCAGCATGCCTCTTCCTAATGATCCCAACTCTCCAGCAATGGAATTCCAAGATACTGAAGGAGGCAAAATGCCGGTGACAATTTCAGAAGTTTACTGGTAAAAATGAGGAGTGACCTCGAAGAGAACGCAAACAAGCAGATGCATCCAACCCAGAACCCAGAAAGGAAAGTCAGCAACAAAAGAAAACGTCAGCAAAATAAACAGAAGAACCAGCAACAGGGATGAACAGGTTGCCGACATGGAAGAAAAGCTCAGCAAGAAAATGGGGGGGGGGGGTGCCAGAGAGATAGCTCAGCAGTTAAGAGCACTGGCTGCTCTTACAGAAGACCTGGGTTTGATTCCCAGCACCCATATGACAGCTAGCAACTGTCCCTGTCTCCAGTTCCAAGGGATCCGGTGCCCTCTTCTGACCTCTGTAGGTACTGCACAACATGAGTGCACTGACATATATGCAGGCAATATGCTCATACACATAAAAAAGAAAAATGAAAAATTTTATAAACAAAATAAAAATGTTGGAAATGAACTAAATTAAAAACACAGTGGAAAGCCTCACCAATGGACTCAATGAGACAGAAGAAACAAAATCAGAGAAGGCAGATGTGGTCAAAGAAATACTACATTCAGCAGGGTGTGGTGGCACACACCTTTAATCCTAGCACTTGGGAGGCAGAGGCAAGCAGATCTCTGTGAGTGCTAGGCCAGCCTGGTCTACAGAGCGAGCTCCAGGCCAGCTGGGACTGAAGGGAGACCCTGTCTCAAAAATACCAAAAAAAAAAAAAAAAAAAAAAAAAAGGAAAAGAAAAAGAAATACTACATTCAAACATCAGCAAGGAAAATAACTAAACAAGCATAAGTACAGCATGCAAGAACTCTGGGATACTATCAAGAAATTAAACTTAACCCAGGCATAGTTGCGCACACCTTTGATCCTAGCACTCAGGAGGCAGAAGCAGGCAGATCTGTGTGAGATGGAGGACACCCAGTTGGGGATACAGGGAGACCTCATCTCAAAAGAAGGGGGGAGAAGGAGAGAGAGAGAGAGAGAGAGAGAGAGGAGAAGGAGGAGGAGGAGGAGGAGGAGGAGGAGGAGGAGGAGGAGGAGGAGGAGGGAACCAAATTTATGAATATAAGAATACTTAAGGGACATGCCTTTAGTCCTAGCACTTTGTGAGTTCAAGGCCAGCCTGGTCTATATAGTGAGTTCCAGAACACGTGGGGCTACAGGAAAACCCTATCTCAAAACAACAACAAAAAAATGAATACTTAAAAATCTACAGGAAAGAAGCCGGGCATGGTGGCACACGCCTTTAATCCTAGCACTTGGGAGGCAGAGGCAGGTGGATCTTTGTGAGTTCAAGGCCAGCCTGATCTACAGAGTGAGTTCCAGGACAGCTGGGGCTACAGGGAGACCCTGTCTCAAAAAGACAAAAAATAAAATAAAAATAAAAATAAAAAAATCTACAGGAAAGAGGAAAGAGCTGAGATAAAAAATAAATAAGTAAAAATCTAAAGGAAAGAGGAAAGAGTTGAGATAATAAATTAATAAATAAATAAACTGATAGATAGACAGATAAATAAATAAATAAATAAAGGCATAGACAAGGAAACTGTCTGAAAAAGACCAAATAAGTAAATAAATAAAATTAAGTCAAGAAATAATATTAAAACTCATAAAGGAAAAATGTCAATTTACCTACGAAGGCAAACACATCAGAATAACATCAGATCTCTCACCATCAACCCCAGAACCCAGGAAAGCAAGTAAGGGCACAAAAATTCTCAGTGAAATTCCGGCAAAGCATAGTGAAGAACATATTAAGAAGATTATACGCTATGACCAGGATCAATTGGATGTTTCAGTGGATAAAAGCAGCTGCTACTAAGCCCAACAACCTAAATTCAATCCCTGGGACCTCTATGGTGGAAGAAGGGAATTGTACTCTGACCTCCACGAGCATGCTGCGGCATGCACCCACAGGCACTGGCATAGACAAAACAACTGTAATGTAATATTTAAAAAAAAGATTATATGCCATGACCAAATTGCCTTCATTATGCAGATGCAAGGTTGGTCAAACAGAGGCAAATCAATAAATGATATGACACATAGACTTAAGAACAGTCTTCACATGATCATCTCGATAGACAGAAAAAGGCCTTCGACAATTTCAGCACCCATCTCTGATAAAAGTTCTCAAAAAACTAAGAATAGAAGGAATATATGTCAATATAATGCAGGCTATATACAACAAACCTATAACCAGCATTATACTAAATGGGGAAAAATTGATAGTATTTCTTCTAAAACCTGGAATTTGTGGGGCAGGGGGGTGGAGAAATAACTAGGTGGTTAAGAGCACTGGCTGCTCTTGCAGAAGACCCAGGTTTGAATCCCATTACCTACATGGTGGCTGACAACCATCCATAACCCCAGTTCCAGGGGATCCAGTACTCCCTTCTGGCCTACATGGGGATTGCAAGACATAGGTATAAACTACATACCCACAGGCATAATACTTATACACATAAAATAACACTCATATACATAAAGAAATATAAATAAAAGTTATTTTTTAAACCTGGAAATAAGTAAGGGTACCCCTCTCAGCCCTTTTATTTGATGTAGCGCTTGATGTCTTAATTGGAGTAATATGGAAAAGGAAGAGTAAAAGGATTCATACATAAAAGGAAGTCATCCAAGATCTCACTTTTCAGATGGTTTGACCCAATCATGACTCCACCAGAGACCTCTTAAATCTGATAAACACTTTCATCAAAGTTTCAGTATAAAAATCAACATACAATAATCAGTATCCTTTCTATTTGTCAATAGTGAACTTGCCAAGAAGGAAATGAAGGGGGGAAAATATCTCATTCACAATAGCTTTGAAAAAATGAACCAAAATACCTTGGAATAAACCAAGGACGTTAAAGACTTCCACGGTGACATTTTTTTAATTTTAAGTGCTGGGAATCGAACCAGGGTCCTCTGCAAGAGCAGTCGGTGCTCTTAACCACTGAACCATCTCTCCAGCTCCCCATGGTGACATTTTTAAGGCACTGAACAAATAAACTGAAGAAGAAACTACAAAATGGAAAGACTCCTTCCTATACTCACAAATTGTCAGAATCTATATTGTAAAAATTGCTAATTTCCAAAAACAATCTACAAACCCAACATATTCCCCATCCAAATATCAATTACAATCTCCAAAGAACCAGGAAAAATCTCCTAAAAATTCATATGGAGGCCTAATGACCATGCTAGCCAAAGCAATGCTAACCAGAAAGAGCAACATTGAGACTTCACCAAACATCATCTCAAGGGTCAGTACCAAGCCACAGTGACAAAAACGGCACAGCACTGGCACAGAAACAGACATGGAGACCAATGGAATAGAACTCAGTTTACACAGCTACAAAACCACCTAACTTTCAAAAAAGGCATCAAAGATATACGTGAGCAGAGGGAGACAGCCTCCTCCTCAAGAAATGATGCTGGGAAAACTGGAGTTCCAGGGATTGTGATTCCACTTGAAGTCGCAATACCACCCAATTAAACCCCTTTAACTCCATCAGACTCTTTTTATATGTTATTTTATTATTTTCATTTTATTTTATGTGTATAAGTGTATTGCCTGCATGCATGTAAGTACAGCCATGTTGTACACTGCCTGAGGAGGTCAGAAGAGGGTGTCAGATCCCCTGGAACTGGAGTTATGTATGATTGTTAGCTGCCATGTGGGTGCTGGGAACCAAACCCAGGTCCTCTGCAATAGCAGCCAGTACTCTTAACTGCTGAGCCATCTCTCCACTCAGTGGTTCTTATACTTCCACCGGACTCTTATAGTCCAAGGCAGCTAGCTACAGGGTAAAGCTTATAGGAACCCTTTTGTAAAGGATCACATTGCTACAGGTCTCTCTTAATTTTTTCTATTCAGCCTTCAACTCTTTCTTTCCTGGAGTACAGCACAAAGCCTGGCTGTCCAGCCAAGGAAACTATGGAGAAGCAGTAAGGAGCTGCCCCTCAGTAACTTCAGGAAGCTGCTCTGGGAAGCCCACTCCAGAATCAGATCACATAAGGAAAACAATGACTTTCCCCATGGAAGCTTAAGAAGCCAAATCTCTCTTCCATGTGCTGAACACAATCCTGATTACCCATCCTGCCTCCCAGTTACTAACTTTGAAAAGCACCTCTTCTAAGTCTGCGTAAATGACTATAGGTAGAAATATGCAAATAAGGGGCAGAGAACAAAGGAGTTGGAATAAAACATTACTAATGGTGCATTATATAATATTTACAGGTTTGATTATTTTGGGAAATTATTTGGAAGTTAAACAGATTTGCTACATTTTTTCTGCAATGCTCCATCTGTTTATTTTTTTACACAGCATTTTGATGAAATCACTGTTCATTCTATTTTCTTTCTTTCTTTTTGTTATTCTTAAAGTTTATCTAATAGGAAGCTTTTAAATAATCTTCCACTAGACTTTTTTTTGTATGTGTATGAGTGTACTGTCTGCATGTGGGTTTGTGCACCCGTGTCATGCAATGCCGCGGAGGTCAGAAGAGGGTCTCGGATTCCCCTTGAACTGGAGTTCTCCTGGAATTGGAGTTACAGACGGTTCTTAGCCGCCACGTGGGTGCTGGGGATTGAACCCGGGTCCTCTGCAAGAACAGTCGCTCTTAACCGCTAGGCTATCTCTCCAGCCCCGACTAGACTTTTTTAACTAGTATTTCTTGGTCCAAAACTAAACTCAACTGTTATCTAAGATCTTGAAGACAACATTGGGTTTGAAACATCATCTAGTTTGTTCTTAGAGTTGGGAAAAAAGTCTTTTTCTTTTTTTACTTATTATTTTTTTGAGACAGGGACTCTCTGGAGCTCCGGCTATCCTGGAACTTTCTCTGTAGACCAGGCTGGCCTTGAACTCACAGAGATCCACCTGCCTCTGCCTCCCAAGTTCTAGGATTAAAGGCATGCACCACCATATCCAGCTAAAAAAAAAGTCTTTTTCTTAAGACAGAGTCTTGCTATAGAGCCTTGAACTCACAACTCCCCTGCTGGAACCCCAAATGTTCTGGAGATAAATTATGTGCCTAGCTAAATCAAAACATTTTTAGGGACTGGAGAGATGATGGTTCAGTAGTTCAAAGCACTGGCTGCTCTTATAGAGAATCTGGGTTCAGTTCCTAGCACACACATGGCAGCTAACAACCATCTGTAACTCCTTTTTCTAACCTCCATGGACATTGCATGCATGTGGTGTTCTTACACAAAGGCTAAACACTCATACACATACCATAAGAATAAATAATACATAAATAAACCTTTTCCACTCTTAAATCATAGTAGTTACATGAAGAAGTCTTCATATAACTTCTAAGGTATATAAGAAATAACTATTCCAAAAAATGCCAAATAAGCTTATTCTTTCATATACTCAAATGGTACCCCCCCCCAGTTATCATGGCTATAGAGTTAATCTCATACTCTACAGCATAAGCAAAAGTATTTAAGTCAAGCTCTATATTTTTAGCACTTTTCAGATAGTTTAACTTCACTAAACTGCTTCACAAATTTGATGAGTCAATATACCATCTGTTAAACCTCCACTAACATTCATATATCCCAGGCAAGAAACACTACTCACTTTAATTGTATCACAATTAAATTGTATCACAATTAGGGGTTATCAGAATCACTGCTTTATTTACCCCAAAACATCAATATTCTTCACCTTTGATTGTGAGCCTTTAATTTTTAACACAGTCCCAGGGGATGGGGAAAATGGGCTTTAAACTTAGTAAATGAAGAACCAAATTAAGAAAAAAAAAACTTGCCTGGCATTTATTCAAGATCCACAAACTCATAAATAACTAAGAGATGAAGTTTAAGGCTGATGAATTACTGCAGACCATGGGAAATTTATTTCCTAGGGCAATCTCTGGTTCTCAGATCCCTAAATTACATACATCTCTTAAGTATAAATGACTGCTCCAGCCAGTTGGCCACAAAGCTTCCCTTTCCTCCCTGCTGTCACAACAAGATTTCTTCATCCTGTTTCCTCTTTTCCTCTTCCCTAGCTCTTACCCTTGCTATTGAGGGACAGATCTATGGGGCAGAAACAAAGGGCAGTGTGACACAAGAACAACACAGCTCTTCATTTCCCCTTCCACCTGTCCCTTACAACTTCATACATTGCCAGCTGGAGGCAGTGGGAAGCTGGGGAGCCGCCTTATCAAGACACACAATGCCTTTCTAGACTAGCTCTTGGGTGTCTTTTCTGCAGTCTTATTTAAAATGCTGACTAATTCCTGGGAGGAGCCCTACCCCTTCATCCAGAGCGTCAGTCCAGTATGGGTTTTGCTCCTTCCTGAGTTTCCAGGATAAGCAGCCTTCTCCTGTACTCTTTCCCAGTTTAATATTTTATCTACAGACTGAGCAGCTTTGGGAGAGAAGTTGGCATTCCTCTCTATCTTCAAGGGCCTAGGCATCCTGAAATGACTGGTACTAAACTGGCTTTTTAAAAAGGTGGTGCTCAGGGTAAGAGAGATTGGCTCAGTAGTTAAGAACACTGACTGCTCTTGCAGAGGATGAAGGTTCAATTCCCAGAACCCACATGGCAGCTAACAACCATCTGTTCCAGGGGATTCGATACCCTCTCCTGGCTCCATGGGCACTGCATGACACAGGCACACTTACATATATACAGGCATTACACTCATACACATAAAATAAAAATATTAGAATATTTTTAAAGATGGTACTCAAAAACACATCAAAAAAAAGCATCAATGAAGGGCCAAGGCATTTTGCTTTAAGTACCTCTTCCCAGACCCTGCCCAGGCCTTCCCTTCTCTCTCCCTGCTCCAAACATTACAAGCTGAACTTCATGTGGAAAGGAAACTGCTTAGCTCATTTTGTCAGTCTGAGATCCAGTTATCAACTAAGTATACACTTGTCTCTCAGTGGAAGAGAGAGGCTGCAGATGCCACTGGAGAGCTTCCAGATTTCATTAAATGATAGGACTTTTTAAAAGAACAAAAGTGAAGCCATGGTTCTAGATAACAACAGCCAAAGTTCCACCAGCCTTTATTATATTTTTTTCTTTTCTTTTTTTTTTTATTGATGCTTTGTGTATTTCATACATCATTTTCCAATTCAGTTCAGGCATATATCCCCTTCCCTTCCCCCCACCCCACCCCTACCCATCCCAGATCATGCATTCTGCCATAACTTTTCTGCATCTTTCTGTTTTGTTTTGTTTTCATTTTTTTTAACAATAAGTGATAATTTGTGAGTACAAGCATCCTTCATGTAAAACCAATTTGCGAGCAGTTGTGCCCAAACCCACACAGCTCATGGGTCCCACCATCCAGCAGGGGGGGCTTGTATGTTCAATCAAGTTGATCAAATGAGTGTCCAGGCTATATTGTTGTAGTTTCACCATTCACCCCAATCGCAGCCCTTACATTCTACCGCACCCCCTCTTCCGCAGATTGTTCCCTAGGCTTAGAAAAGGGGCACAGGTGGATGAGAAGCAAAACAGTCTCCTTTCTCTGGAGCTGTTGTCTTGGTCTCTAGTCAATTCTGGCTGTTTTCTTTCATGGGCTGCCAGCTTGTCCAGGCATAACCTTTCAATCCTACTAATGAAGCACATGCAATTAGATATATAGGTATTTAAACAGTATAATATATAGCCTTTCGATCCTACTAACGAATCACTCGCAATTAGATATATAGGTATTTAAACAGTACTAATTTTATGGTAGGTTACTTTGGTATAGACACAGATGTTTGGATGGTATGTTAATCCATGAATTACATTTTCTTCTGTTAAGTATGACAGGGTCTTCATGTGGTTTATAACATCTCCTAACCATTAGAGGATGTAAGCTTGTGGCATCAGCCGTGGGTTATTCCTCCAAGGAGAGAGCTAATAGCCAATTAAATTTGGGATATACAGACATATGGCTGCCACTGTTGCACAGTATTTCCAGGCAGATGAGGTGTAGCTGGTGCTGATGGAGGAGTCTTGCTTGACTCGAGGAGACCTATATTTGCTTTATTGGTTTAGTGGCCTTTGGTAACACTCTCTGGCATTCCAGAGACCATCCATATGCTTGCAAGTGCGGTCTCCATACATCTTTCCCATGTTTATATCAGGTCTTCAACAGCAGGGCCTTATCGCCTCTCTTCCTGCAGATATCCCAGTTTGGAGGCAAGGAGCCTTTACCTTTTATGGGGGCTTGGATCCCCTGGCCAACATCTCCTTGGTAGAATAATCCATTGTTGATGTCAGAGCTCCTGTAGTAATATATTTTGCTTAAGTGCGTAGCTTAAGGAGACTTTAGCATTATATTTGGTTCTGAATAGAGAATAATCCTTTTCACAGTTTCTATGTCCATTAGTCAATTAAAGAAGGAAGTTTTACCAATTTTACAAGAGAATACCTCTATAACAGGTGGCTCCAATCTACAGCTGGAGAATGACCATCATATTTCTCCTTATTCTATGGGGGGGGGAGTTAAGAAAGTCTCTTGTATTAAAACCTTTGCAGCACCTAGAAGATAAGCTTCGTTAGGATTCATTAAAAATCATTGTTACTAGTAGGATCCAGAGAGGGGCCTGATGTCTGCAGCAATCTGAGGCATTTCTTCCCTTCAATGCCCAGAGGAGTCAATCCTTCTGCTGGCACTTTCTGGTACATCCTACTCACTGCAAAGCTGCATTTTCTTTCTCAGCCATTAAGTTGGTGATACTCTGGCCTGTTGGAACATACAAATCCTTTCCCATAGATAGTTTTAAGATTTGGATTGCAAGGTTTTTTGACAAAAAGTTTTCATATCTATCTATATCCCCCTTTTTTAATTTTAGGTTTTTATTTTTGACCCATGAGTCTCAAAAAAAGCAGTTGTATTATATATACCTATAGGGTGGAATCAAGGCATAGATTTCATCAAGTTCAACCATGCTGTTTTGGGTTACTGTATGTGATTAACTTGGGAAACAAACTTTATTTTTAAATTAAATCATCCTATAGGTGAAAGAGATTGCTACCAGGTGATACTATATGACAGCAAAATTATACAGAACATTCGTTTATACTAATCCCAAAGTAATTGTTATACAGTTTTTAATTAAAGCTAATGTGGACAACAGCAATTTATATCACCAATTAACTCAGATGCATTACCGTTTTTATCAGCCTTTAAACCAATGTTGTTTAATATGCACATATTTACTTTTACTAAGTCCTAAAACACCATGTATCCTGGAGACAGAGTCTGGGCAAAACTGGATACTTGTTGAACTCACATCAATTAAATATGCACCAATCGAATATACACCCGTGTCCCTCTCCCACCCCTCCCACCCTTCCCGAGTCACCATTTCAGTCAGTTTTCTGATGCAATCTTTCTGTTGTTGTTCTTTTAATATGCATCCCTCTCCACAAGAAATATTTATAACTGGGTTATTGGTACTAATGAAGGACCCCTGCCCCAAGGTTTTAAGCACCCTTGAAATCTGTCCTTAGGAACCAGGGTACCGCCATCTTATGAGGCCTCCAAGTCATGTACGCTATAAGCCCTCCCCGCTTCCTCATACCTTGTGGTGCTTAACTGAGTCACGCCCGCCTGTGTGTCAAGATAAGGTTCCCCTCCCCGCTTCCTCATACCTTGTGGATTTTTTTTCCTTTAAAAACTCCTTACCCCAGTCTCTGGGGATCGATCTCCTCTGCTCCTGCATGGGTTACGAGTTCAACCCCAGTGCACTGGTTTTTCCCGAATAAACCTCGTGTAGTTACAGCAAGAACAGTCTCTAGCTGATTTTTTGGGCGTCGTTCCATCCAGAGATTTGAATGAGAGCCACCCCAGTCTCTGGGGGGTCTTTCATTTGGGGGCTCATCTGGGGTTGGAGACCACCCTCAAATCACCAAGACCCTCTTGGAGGTAAGATTCTTTTTCTGTCTGTCCGTCTACTGTGTCTGTCTGATTCTCGGAGGTGCCGAAATCTGTTACTTTCAGTTTGCAGTCATTCCATGCTCATGAGAGCAATGAACTCCCCATTCCGGATGAAGGGGGAGAGTTACCGACAGACGTGTCAGGAAGGTAACTGACTGTGTCGCCCTGGGAGACATCCCAGGAGGTCTGAGGGAGGCCCAAGGACACTCGGAGCCCTCCCATCTGGGTACCGACACGGATGTTGAGGCTCTCATAGAATCGAGAGTTTTCATGTCTTCTCGGCCATCTGAATCTGTTTCTTGGTGTTGGAGGACTCGCAGAAGACGGGTCCTGGTTTCTGTTTCTATAATATCTTTGAGTGCTTTGTTCATAATCTGTGTGACTTTGACAATGGGACAGACTGTCAGTACTCCACTTGGACAGACATTAAACCACTGGACTGAGTTAAAAAACAAGCCCATAATCTGTCTGTGGAGGTGAAAAAGGGACATTGGAAGACTTATTGCTCCTCCAAGTGGCCGTCCTTTGGGGTAGGCTGGCCCCCTGAAGGTACGCTTAATCTAACTGTTATTTTTGCCATTAAGGAGATTGTTTTACAGAAGGGACCAGGGTCGCACCCCAATCAAGTCCCTTACATTTTTGTCTGGGAAGATTTAGCTCAAAGACCTCCCCCTTGGCTGAAACTCTGGACGCAGGAAACTTGCCCCAGCTCCTGAGTTCTGGCGGTCCAACGAGACCAACCAAAACAAGAACTACCAAAAGTGAAAACATCTGTGGCAGATCCCAACCCGCCTCAAAAGCCTTCGGCCCCCCCAAAGATCTATCCTGAGATCGAGGAGCCAGCCTTATGGGAAATCCCCCCCTTTATCACCCTCCTCCCCAGGAAGTCCACCACCCTGACCAGGCTGCGGCCAGTGGAACAGCAGAAGGACCGGCTGCCAGGACTTGCAGCCGACGCACCCAGAGTCCTGGGGGGGCCCAATTCAACCATGGCACTACCCCTGTGTGTTTACGGCCCCCCGGTTGATCCTGGACAACTTCAACCTCTACAATATTGGCCCTTTTCATCAGCTGATTTGTACAATTGGAAAACTAACCATGCCCCTTTCTCTGAGAATCCTTCTAGTCTTACAGGTTTAATTGAATCATTGATGTTTTCCCACCAACCAATGTGGGATGACTGTCAGCAGCTGCTGCAGGTCCTGTTCACTACAGAGGAGAGGGAGCAAATCCTGTTGGAGGCCTGAAAGAATGTTCCCGGAGTGGATGGACAATCAACCCAGCTCCAGAATGAGATAGACGCCGGATTCCCTCTGAATCATCCCAATTGGGACTACAATTCAGCTGAAGGTAGGGAGAGGTTGACGGTATACCGCCGGGCTCTTGTGGTGGGTCTCAAAGGAGCCGGATGATGGCCCACCAATTTGGCTAAGGTAAGAGAGGTTTTACAAGGAGAAAGGGAGCCCCCTGCTGTATTTCTAGAGAGACTCATGGAGGCATACCGGCGCTATACACCTTTTGATCCTGCTTCCGAGGGACAACAGGCAGCAGTAGCTATGGCCTTCATCGGGCAGTCAGCCGCAGACATAAGGAGGCAATTGCAGTGATTAGAAGGTCTCCAAACTTTGTCCTTGCAAGACCTTGTTAAAGAGGCGGAGAAGGTATATCACAAGAGGGAGATGGATGAGGAACGTAGAGAGAGAGAAAAAAGAGAAGCTGAAGAAAGAGAGGATAGGAGAGACAGGAAACGAGAAAAAAATTTGACTAGGATTTTGGCTGCAGTAGTAGGTGAAAGGGAAATGCGAGGAACAGAGAGAGAAAATAGACAGGGTACCTGGGCAACTCTGGGCCGAGAAGACCCCGAGGTCCTGAAACCCCATGACCACTTCTCGCAAAAGATCAGTGTGCATACTGTAAAGAGAAGGGACACTGGGCTCGAGATTGTCCTAAGAAGAGGGTAAACACCAAGGCCTCAAAAGTCCTGGCCTTGGGGTCAGATGAAGATTAGGGGAGACGGGGCTTGGACCCCCTCCCCGAGCCTAGAGTAACCCTGACAGTGGAGGGGACCCCTATGGATTTTCTTGTTGATACCGGAGCAGAGTTTTTAGTTTTAAAGGAACCATTAGGAACATTACAAAATAAAAAGACTATTGTAATCGGAGCTACTGGGAAAAAACCATATCCTTGGACCACCAAAAGAAAAGTAGACCTAGGAAAAGGCCAAGTGACTCATTCATTTTTAGTTATTCCAGAATGTCCCATGCCACTGCTGGGGAGAGATTTATTAACAAAACTAAAAGCCCAGATTACCTTCAGTTCGGGAGGACCATCAATACAATGGTCACCACCTACCTCCATGATCTTGGCCCTCAAATTGGAAGAAGAATACAGACTACATGAGACTCCCACTAAAGTAGCTATTGATAAAAATTGGATAGAAGCCTTCCCTCAAGCCTGGGCTGAGACAGGTGGAATAGGCAAAGCGGAGCAAGTACCCCCTATAGTTATCACCATGAAACCAGATGCCACCCCTATCAGGGTAAGACAGTATCCAATGAGCAAGGAGGCCCGAGAAGGGATTAGACCTCATATCCAGAGACTTCAAAAATTAGGCATATTGGTACCGTGCCAGTCCCCATGGAACACCCCTTTACTGCCCATAAAAAAACCTGGGACAAATGATTATCAACCTGTTCAGGACCTATGGGAGGTCAACAAAAGGGTCCAGGATATACATCCCACTGTGCCTAACCCATACACCCTGCTCAGTTCACTTCCACCTGAGAGACAATGGTACACTGTTCTTGATTTAAAAGATGCCTTTTTTTGCTTAAGATTACATCCTACTAGTCAAGCCATTTTTGCCTTTGAATGGAGGGACCCAGAGTCCGGACAGACTGGGCAGCTGACTTGGACCCGACTGCCACAAGGATTCAAGAACTCTCCCACTATTTTTGATGAAGCGCTGCATCGGGACCTCGCACCTTTCAGGTCAGATAACCCCCAACTCACGCTCCTTCAGTACGTAGATGATTTACTCCTGGCTACAACCACCCAACGAGAATGCCAGGAGGGAACTGAGAGACTGCTGCTAGAATTGGGAAAACTGGGGTATAGAGCTTCAGCTAAGAAGGCCCAGATCTGCCAGACGGAGGTCACTTATCTTGGTTACACACTAAAGGAAGGTAAAAGATGGCTGACTGAGGCTAGGAAAAGGACTGTGATGCAGATCCCAGTTCCCACTAGCCCTAGACAAGTCAGGGAATTCTTGGGAACAGCTGGCTTCTGCAGACTATGGACACCCGGGTTTGCCACATTGGCCGCCCCCTTGTATCCCCTCACTAAAGAGACTGAGAATTTTATCTGGACCTCAACGCAGCAGCAGGCCTTTGATAAGATCAAACAGGCCCTATTAGAGGCCCCCACTTTGGCCTTGCTGGACCTGGCTAAGCCTTTTACTTTATAAGTGGATGAGTGGGCAGGGGTTGCCAGAGGGGTTCTTACCCAACCCCTGGGCCCATGGAAACGGCCGATAGCTTATCTATCTAAGAAACTTGATCCTGTGGCCAGTGGCTGGCTATCCTGCCTCAAGGCTATAGCGGCTATAGCTTTACTCCTCAAGGATGCTGATAAACTAACTTTGGGACAATCAACAACTATAGTAGCCCCTCATGCTCTGGAGAGTATTATACACCAGCCCCCTGACCGCTGGATGACCAACACACGCATGACCCACTACCAAAGCCTACTGCTGACAGAAAGAGTAACTTTTGCGCCTTCGGCTATCCTGAACCCTGCCACGCTACTGCCCGACTCCGATGACTCGACACCTATACATCGGTGCCCCGACATTCTGGCGGAAGAAACTGGGACCCGAAAGGACCTCATGGATCAGCCATGGCCAGGATGTCCCTGCTGGTACACCGATGGAAGCAGTTTCATGGTAGAAGGTAAGAGGAGGGCCGGGGCAGTGGTAGTGGACGGCAAATAGGTTATCTGGGCCAGTAGCCTGCCAGAGGGTACTTCCGCACAAAAAGCTGAACTCATCGCGCTCATCCAGGCTTTGAGGCTGGCAGAAAATAAATGTATCAACATCTATATGGACAGCAGGCATGCTTTTGCTACAGCTCATATACACGGGGCCATCTACCAGCAGAGGGGACTACTCACTTCAGCTGGAAAGGATATCAAAAATAAAGAAGAAATTTTAAGCCTATTAGAGGCTATTCATTTGCCAAAGAAACTAGCAATTGTCCATTGCCCTGGCCACCAGAAAGGGCAGGATGCAATAGCAAGAAGAAACCAAATGGTGGACTTCAGTGCTAAACAAGCCTCCCAAGGAGCCATGATACTAACAGTACAGGAGGGACCAAAGACTTTAAATGAAATTAGCTTCAAATACACTCCCGAGGACCTGCAGACCATTGAAAATCTTAAGCTAGGTACAGAATGGACCCCACAGGGGGGTTGCAGAAACCAGAGAAGGAAAATCTATCCTACCTCAAAGAGAAGGAAAAAGATATGTTACCCAGCTACATCGACTAACCCACTTAGGAGTAAAAAAAACTCAAGGACCTTGTCCATGAGTCTGAGTATTATGTTATGAGACTATCAGATATTATCCAGAATGTTGTCACTAATTGTCAAGCTTGTGCCCTAACAAATACAGGGCACCATAGAGGCCCTCCAGGGAAACGACTGAGAGGCGACCGACCAGGTGCCTACTGGGAAGTGGACTTCACTGAAATTAAACCTGCTAAATATGGTAACAAATATCTGCTAGTTTTTATAGATACTTTTCCAGGATGGGTAGAAGCTTTTCCCACCAAGTCGGAAACAGCTAATATAGTGGCTAACAAAATCCTTGAAGAAATCTTCCCGAGGTTTGGTGTTCCTAAGGTAATCAGATCAGACAATGGCCCTGCCTTCATTGCCCAGGTAAGTCAGGGACTGGCCACTCAACTGGGAATTGATTGGAAATTACATTGTGCTTATAGACCCCAGAGCTCAGGACAGGTAGAAAGGATGAATAGAACGCTAAAAGAGACCTTGACCAAATTAGCCATTGAGACCGGCTGGAAAGACTGGACAACCCTCCTTCCTTTTGCCTTGTTCTGAGTCCAGAACACCCCCAACCACTTTAAGCTAACCCCCTTTGAAATCCTGTTTGGAGGTCCTCCTCCTCTAGTGGAAGCGGGAGGCATAATAGATCCTAATGCTTCTCTTTCTCCACCCCTCTAGTCCGTCTGAAGGCCCTTGAACTTGTCAGAAAGGGTGCCTGGAAGCAGCTCAAAGAGGCATACACGCCTGGAACTGCTGAGGTACCCCACCTGTTCCAAGTGGGAGACTTGGTCTTGGTTAGATGACACCGCGCTGGCAATCTTGAGCCTAGATGGAAAGGACCCTTCCTTGTGCTCCTGACCAGCCCTACTGTGGTTAAGGTGGAAGGAATCTCTGCCTGGATCCACACTTCCCACATCAAAGCCACACCTCTTGCAGCCCGAGATGGATCCTGGAAACTGGAAAAGACTGATAATCCTCTTAAGCTATGCTTACATAGAATGCCAGAAGAATAACAACCCTCACCAGCCCATGACTCTTACCTGGAAGATTATTGATCCCGATATGCATACCGCTGTTAACAGTACTCAGACTATTGCCCCCCTAGGCACCTGGTGGCCTGACCTGCACTTCTGCTTCTGACAGATCAATCCCAAGGTTAAAAGCAGACCTCCCAACCTAGTTCGTAGTTATGGGTTCTATTGCTGCCCCGGCACAGATAAAGGAAGACACTGTGGGGGTCACCAGGATTCCTATTGTAGGCACTGGAGCTGCATTACCTCCAATGATGGAGACTGGAAATGGCCAACATCCCTCCAGGACTGAGTAAAGTTTTCCTTTGTCAATACTGGCCCGGGCAAGTACGTAGTAATGGAGCTATATAGAGATAAAGACTGTTCCCCCTCAGACTTAGATTATATAAAAGTAAGTTTCACTGAAAAAGGAAAAAAGGAAAATATTCAAAAATGGATACATGGTATAACCTGGGGAATGGTTTTCTATAAATATGGAGGGGGGGCGGTGTCCACCTTAATCATTTGCCTAGAGAAAACCCAGTTGCCCTCTGTGGCAGTGGGGCCAGACCCTGTCCTGACAGAACAGGGACCCCCGAGAGCCCCACCCAGAAAAACCTTACCCCGGCTCCCACCTCCTTCAAGGACTAAACCTGCCGTCAAAAAAATTAAACCCACACCTAAAACCCTCACCTCCACTCATGTTACCCACGCCATCGAAATGGCTGGAGTTACCCATGGACCTCCTTTCCTGACAACTGCCCTGCCTACCCTGACTACCCACTCCCTCACTACTGGTGATAGGCTTTTTGGTCTCATACAAGGGGCCTTTTTCGCCCTTAATGCTACCTACCCTGAAGCCACCCACTCCTGTTGGCTTTGTTTAGCTGCAGGACCCCCCTACCACAAAGGGACAGCTGTCCCTGGGGCTATCACTAAAACTTCAAATCCTCATCACTGCCCTTGGGGGGCCCAGAGCAAACTCACCCTCAGTGAAGTCTCTGGTTATGGGTTATGTCTAGGGAATGTGCCCCCCTCCCATCAACATCTCTGTAACTTCACTCAGACTCTAAATAACAGGGAATCAAATCAGTATTTACTTCCTAGTAATAAGAGCTGGTGGGCTTGCAGCACAGGACTCACCCCATGCATATCTACATCTGTTTTCAATCAATCTAAAAGATTCTGTGTTATGATTCAACTAGTGCTCCGTATTTACTATCACCCTGATGAAGAAATCTTTAAAGTTTATGAGACAGGACTAACCTGGAATAAAAGGGAGCCTGTCTCTCTCACCCTAGCTGTTATGCTCTGGCTTGGCTTGGCTGCTGGGGTCGGTACAGGGACTGCAGCCCTGATTAAAGGGCCCCAGGACCTCAAACAAGGTCTTGACACTCTCCAAGATGCCATAAACATCGACCTAAGGGCCATACAAGACTCAATCACCAAATTAGAGGACTCCCTAACCTCCTTCTCTGAAGTGGTGTTACAGAATAGAAGGGGGCTAGATTTTCTATTCCTCAAGGAGGGGGGACTATGTGCTGCTTTAAAAGAAGAATGCTGTTTTTATGTTGATCACTCAGGGGCTATTAGAGATTCTATGAAAAAACTCAGAGAAAGGCTTGATAAACAGCAAAAAGAAAGAGAAAATAACCAGAATTGGTATGAAGGGTGGTTCTCCAAGTCCCCTTGTGTGACTACCCTATTTTCTGCCCTGATGGGGCCCCTGATGATTCTATTACTTTTGCTCACCATAGGGCTTTGCATAATCAATAGACTAATTGCTTTTGTTCACCAGAGAGTAGGTGCTGTGCAGATTTTAATGCTACGCCAACAATATCAGCGCGTAGAACAAAAAGGGCCTGAAGAAAATTAAAGAGGTACTCTGAGCTTTAGTTCTATGGTTAGAACTATGTCCTAGAGAGAGTGAGGAATGAAGGACCCCTGCCCCAAGGTTTTATGCACCCTTGAAATCTGTCCTTAGGAACCAGGGTACCACCATCTTATGAGGCCTCCAAGTCATGTACGCTATAAGCCCTCCCCATGCCCCCCCTTCCCCCTACTCCCTGCTCACTAATCAAGGAACTAGACCACTGTGTTCTTGGAAATATTTGCTTAACTGATTTTAAGAAATGTTTAACTGATTTTGAGAAACATTGTTCCAGAAATGCCTGCTTAACTGAGTCACGCCCACCTGTGTGTCAAGATAAGGTTCCCCTCCCCGCTTCCTCATACCTTGTGGATTTTTTTCCTGTAAAAACTCCTTACCCCAGTCTCTGGGGGTCAATCTCCTCTGCCCCTGTGTGGGTTACGAGTTCGACCCCAGTGCACTGGTTTTTCCCGAATAAACCTCGTGTAGTTACAGCAAGAACGGTCTCTGGCTGATTTTTTGGGCATCGTTCCATCCAGAGATTTGAGTGAGAGCCACCCCAGTCTCTGGAGGTCTTTCACTAGCATCCACATATGAGAGATACCATTTGTCGTTTGTTTTTCTGGGACTGTGTTACTTCACTTAACATGATGTCTTCTAGCTCCATCCATTTACCTGCAAAGTTCATGATGTTGTCTTTCTTTACTGCTGCATAGAATTCCATTGTGTACATGTACCACATTTTCTCTATCCACTCGTCAGTTGAGGGGCATTTGGGTTGATTCCAGTTTTTTGCTATTGTGAACAGAGTGGCAATAAATATAGCTGTGCATGTATCTCTGCAGTAAGATGAGTCTTGTGGGCATATACCCAGGACTGGTATGACTGGGTCAAATGGCAGGATCATTTTGAGTCTTCTAAGGGTTCTCCACACTGTTTTCCATAGTGGCAGCACAAGTTTACATTCCCACCAGCAATGGATGAGTGTTCCCCTTTCCCCACACCCTCTCCAGCACTTGGCATCATTTGTTTTCTTGATCCTAGCCAGTCTTACTGGAGTAAGATGGTATCTTAAGGTGGTTTTAATTTGCATTTCCTTAATTATTAGTGATGTTGAACACTTCTTAAGGTGTTTCTCAGCCATCTCTAATTCCTCCTCTGTGAAGTCTCTGTTCAGATCTTTGCTCCATCTTCTGAGTGATTCATTTGTTTTCTTTCTTCTTTGTTTTTTGAGTAGCTTGTATACTCTGGAAATTAATGCTTTGTCAGATGTATCTGCTGTGAAGGTTTCCTCCCATTCTGTGGGTTTTCTGTTCACTTCCTTTATCGTTTCCTTTGATGTACAGAAGCTTTTGAGTTTAATGAGGTCCCATTTGTCAATTGACGACCTTATTTCTTGTGCAGCTGCTGTCTGATTTAAGAAGTTTTTTCCTACACCTACGTCTTGTAGTCTGCTGCCAAGTTTCTCTTCTATCACCTCCAGAGTTTTGGATTTCACGTTGAGGTCTTTGATCCATTTGGAATTGACTTTTGTACAGGGGGAGAGGTAGGGGTTTAATTTCATTCTTCTACAAGCGGTGATCCAGTTTTGCCAACACCACTTGTTGAAGATGCTGTCTTTCCTCCAATGTGTCTTCTTGTCCTCCTTATCAAATATGAGATGGCTGAAATTGTATGTGCTCAGGTTTGGATCTTCAATTTTGTTCCATTGGTCAACTGGTATGTTTTTGTGCCAGTACCAAGCTGTTTTTATGACTATAGCCCTGTAGTATAGTTTGATGTCTGGTAGAGCGATCCCTCCTGTATTGCTCTTTTCGCCCAGAGTTGCTTTGGCTATTAGGAACAAAAGTGAAGCCATGGCTCTAGATAACAACAACCAAAGTTCCACCAGCCTTTATTCTATTCAACTGTAATCAACTTAAACTGTTAACACCTTTCATTCTTGAATCAACCTTCTGAGGTCTACACGCCTACTTCCTCATTAATAAGTATGCAGTAGAATATAACCAGGTAGAAAAAATAACCAGGTGAGTCACTGGTGTGGTGGTACATGTCCATAACCCCAGCTACTTGGGGGGCTGAGGCAGCAGGACCACAAGTTTAAGGCCAGGCTAGACTACATAATGACACCCTCAAAAGAGCAAACAGAAAAGTGATATCACTGAGTAGGAGCCTAGAGAAATGTATTTATCATTAGTGAAAATAGTAAAATAAATGAATAGGCCCTATAATATGTAGTATACATAGCATAGCATAATATAAAGTATATAAATGTAATACAGATTGAAAAGCAGTGTCTTAAAATGGGAATATTTAGGTGAAAATAACAAGCACTTTATAAATATTGTTAAAACTTGTAATATAATTTAACATGCACTTTCAATCAAATTGGACCTTTTCCAATAAATAATAGAACCAACACATACTGGAGACTTTTAGAAACTTTTAATTCTTGAAATTATTTTATTTTCCCTTTTGTTTTTGCTTATTAGGCCCTGATGAGTGCTCACTACAGTGAGAACAGGAGAAAGAGGAGGAAGAAGAGGAGGAAGAGAAGAAAAAGAGGAAGAGGAAGAAGAGGAGGAGGAGGAGGGAAGAGGAGGAGAAGTAAAATGAAGGGGGAGGAGGAGGACAGGGAAAAAGGAAGAGTTACCTCTTGTGAGTTGGTCAAAGAAGCTGGAAGTAGGGAAGTCTTGGTTCCAACCTCCCTCTCCAGAAGCCCTATCTTATTCCCCAGAGACCATGGATGTTCTCCCTCTAGAGGAAAATGTGTACCAATACAGCTTCAAACCCTTCCCACCAAATCAACAGCTGTAAGCCCCACACAGAAGGAAATGTTAGCATCATCAGAAACTACAAAGTGGAGACTGCAAGAGTTTCATGGATACTGGGGTGGTCTTTTACTACTTGGAAGAAGGACAGGCAGAATCAGTGTATCAGTAAAGAGAACACAAAGGTATCTTGTCAAAAATCAGTAGGGGATGACTCTACACCTAAAAGAAGCTCAAGAATTGTCTCAGAAATCTAGGCTGGCAGGTTTGATGCCCCATGATGCCTGATATTCCTAAACCATCAACCCAAAGAATAAAAGTCTGTTTGACACATAACTATGGAGACTGGGAAGTTCAATACTGGGGGTCTACATCTGGTGGAGGGCCTTCTTACAGGGCCATGATGTGACAGGTTATTACATGGAGCAATGAACAGAGGGTTATAAGCTTATGAGACCCTTTTGCAATAACTAACCCACTCTTGCAGCACTGGGAACAGCATTAATCCATTTCTGAAGGTAAAGCCCTTATGACCCAACACCTCTTAAAGGTCCCACCTCGAAGGACTACTACATGGAAGATTAAATTCCAACTCATGAACTTTAGGGGGGGAACACAACCGTTTTTCCCATCACCTGGCTAAAAATGGAACTTGAAGGATTATCAGAGCAGGGCGAGGGGAAAAGATATGTGCTTGACTGTCCATGTCAGAAAGAACTTTCCCAAAGATCTGTTCCCTATCTCAAACCCTTCTTGGTTATTAGGCAGCTTATAAGGTTAACATGTTCTGGGGTGGAGCAGACACATCTACTATCAGCCTTTAAATAATGTGTTTGTCCTTTTCATGGGAAATCCATGGTTAGCACCAAATAATTGCTTACTGATGATATCTTAAGCTTAGCTGTCCATAACCAAACCCATACAACCAACGAGAACAAAGGAGCTTGGGGAGAGGGTATTGTCTTTTTGCTAAGAGTTTTGAGTTGTTACTTTATGGCCTGCTTTCTTTCCATATTCTCTTCCACAGTGAAATAAGTGCTTAATTGGACAATTGTTTTAATTCACCATTTTAGAAATAGAAAACATTGCAGATATGTGTAAAGCCTCTGAGCCTTACCACTGGTTTCTCTGTGTGTCCTCATTTTTCAGAGGTTGAAATTCTCTTGAATGGCATATTTCTCATTCCTGGGTGTGGTTGTAGATTTTTAGTGCATAGGTATGTGCCCATCCATGGCATATCATTTTGTTTCCAAACTCTACATAAGTGGGAAGAGTGGATTTGAAGCCTCGTCACTCTGCTTGCTCACCATTTCCTTCGAGGTCTGTTTTCAGCTTCACATGAATATTATTCTTTTTTTTTGCTTATGAGATGGACTGGTCTCAAACTTCTGGGCTCCTGAGTGACTAGAATTAGTTCACTTTTAACTGCAGAATTCTATTATATAAATATTGTCACTATTCATTGTAGTATTCCATCACTATTGTTCATTATAGTATTAAGCATACCATTCAATAATGTGGATCTATCAATTTGTTTCTTGATTATTTGGAGGGATAGAAGGGGTGGGTGTTAGAGACTTTCTATCTCTGAAAATAAATTTGAATATCTAATAAAGTGATGTAATCTTATATCCTGTGTTAGCAGAGGCTAAAAGTACCCAAGGTTTCACATTCTCAGAAATACTTGGTATTGTTTGACTCATTTTTCCTTCTAAGATATTGGAGGTGATAGGCATCTTTTTTTAATTTTATTCATTTTTGTATGTGTATGAATGTACTGTCTGCATGTAGGTTTGTGCACCAGTGTCGTGCAATGCTGCGGAGGTCAGAAGAAGGTCTCAGATTCCCCTGGAACTGGAGTTCTCCTGGAATTGGAGTTACAGATGGTTCTCAGCTGCCATGTGGGTGCTGGGGATCGAACCTAGGTCCTCTGCAAGAGCAGTCGGTGCTCTTAACCACTAGGCTATCTCTCCAGCCCCAGTGATAGGCATCTTAGCTTATCACAATCTGTGTACTTGGATTGAAATCTTATTTTCAAGTAGCTCTTATAGATCAGTCATTGTCAAAAAGTGGTCTGAGTTCCTTTGAGATCACTCAGGTCATTGTGGACAAACTGCTTTGTAATAATGCTGAGATATTATTTACCATTTTACTCTTCTTCTCTAACAAGTGTGCAGTGGAATTTTCCAGAGGTTCCCTGGCTTGTAAGATGGCATCAAGTTACATGCAGAGGCAACTATAATATCATCTGTCTTCTCATAAGCCAGACAGTAAAGAGATTTGCAGATATGTAAAACAATACCAAGCAATTTATTCTTTATTGGGGAAAATTAACTGTATTTTAGATATGTTAACATTTAATGAGTGTTGTTGTCTTTGTGTGAATTCTTATTTTTAAATATTTCAGTTTTGGTTTCTAATGTAGTAAATATCAACAGCTATAGTATGCACATAAACAAAAACTCTTTGAGGTACTCAGGGATGCTTAATATCAAGAAGCTCTCCTGAGGCCAAACATTGAAAAGTAAATGCCAAGAATCAAATCCTCTTAGCGTCATTCCTGCTCAAACTGATGCCAAAGGCATCAGAGTGTAGCCTGAGGCCCATCTTTCATCTTCATGGCACACTTGTACAGCAGTGCTGAGATGGGCCTCACAGGAGGGTAAGCTGACGTTTGGGGCAGTTGGGTAGAGTGTCATAGCTGCCCAGTCATCAAGGTAGTCTCCACAGCCATTTACCTCCTCATCCCTCCAGGGATTCCTTCTCCTAATCATTCTCTGAGTCAGCCAGCCTCAAACAATGTGCCCATCTTTGACTCATTCTGTTTTCCCTTCAAATGACCAGAGTTCCCTTCCCAAGGTAGCAAAGAGAATCAAGGGTGGAGCTGAGTTCTTAGGGCTGGAGTTGCTTATCAACATGGCCAGATTCAGAATGGCTGAGAGCCAAGGAGATGTGTCAGACAGATGTTGAAAAGCACACCCAACATTTTAATTATTTTTTTTGTTGTTGTTCTTTTCGAGACAGGGTCTCCCTGTAGCCCCAGCTGTCCTGGAACTCACTATGTAGACCAGGCTGGCCTTGAACGCACAAAGATCCGCCTGCCTCTGCCTCCCAAGTGCTAGGATTAAAGGCGTGCACCACCACGCCCAGCTCGACATTTTAATTATTAAAAAAAAAGAAAAGCAGACCCTCCAATGGAATAGGACTAAGGATAAAACATCAGCTAGACAGGTTCCAGAAGAAATGATGGGTCATTCTGGAAGAAGGTGGATCCTTTTTCTCTGGGATTAATCCCAAAGGTAGGGAGGAAGAAGTCAAATCAGACATTAGGAATCATATCTATATCTTAATCTTATTCTGACTCACTTTCTTCAGCAAATACAATGGTGTGTTTACTGCCTGTGATGTGGTAATAAGAACAGTCTATGGGACACATACTCCGTAAAAGGCACTGTTGGGCTGGAGAGATGCCCTAGCAGTTAAGAGCACCGACTGCTCTTGCAGAGAACCCGGGTTTGATCCCCAGCACCCACATGGCGGCTGAGAACCGTCTTTAACTCCAGTTCCAGGGGAATCTGACACCCTCTTCTGATCTCCGCGGCATTGCATGACACGGGTGCACAAACCTACATGCAGACAGTACATTCATACACATAACATAAATAAATAATTAATTAAAAGAAAAAAAACTTGTTCCTTATGAACATTAAAAAAAAGGCACTGTTATATTTTGTATGTATTACCTTATCTACTCAATCATATGAACCCATCTTACACATGGGAAAACTGAGGTACAGAAATATACTGAGTATATAAAGTCAGTAGGAAAGGCTTCTAGCCTGCTCTTAGAGGAAGAGGTCATCTCTATAAGTTTCCTGCTGCTGCTATAACAAACTAGCACAAACAGTTATTTAAAACAACATCTGGGAGCTGTAGAGATGTCTCAGCAATTAAGAGCAGTTACTGTTCTTCCACATGACTAGGTTCAGTTCCCAGCACCCACACCAGGCAGCACACAACAGCCTGTAACTCCAGTTCCATTATATATAATGTTCTATAGCCTCCATAGTCATCCATCCATAGGCACCTGCACCTATGTGGTGCACAGAGAGAGAGAGAGAGAGAGAGAGAGAGAGAGAGAGAGAGAGATTTTTTTAAAGCAGTTTTTTTTTATTTTTTTTTATTATTATTTATTTTTGCATGTGTATGAATGTATTGTCTGCATGCAGGTCTGTGCACCCGTGTCGTGCAATGCCGCGGAGGTCAGAAGAGGGTCTCGGATTCCCCTGGAACTGGAGTTCTCCTGGAATTGGAGTTACAGACGGTTCTTAGCCGCCATGTGGGTGCTGGGGATCGAACCCGGGTCCTCTGCAAGAGCGTCGGTGCTCTTAACCGCTAGGCTATCTCTCCAGCCCGAGAGAGAGATTTTTAAAATAGCTAACATTTATTACAGATCTTACACTTCTGAGGGTGCAAAGTGGAATGGATTCCTCTAGGTCAAAGTCAAGGCTATTGGCAGACTATGTTCTCCTTGTCCTAGCTTGTCCAGCTTCTAGAAACTTTCATTCCTTGATTCCTAGCTCTTTCTTCTAGTTTCAAAAATCAGTGGTATAGCATATTTCTCTCTCTCTCTCTCTCTCTCTCTCTCTCTCTCTCTCTCCTCTGATTCTGTCCTTGTATCCTCTTCCCCATTCCAATACTCTTCAATACTCTTGCAAGGACTGTGGTGATTATTTGGGGCCCACCTGACAACCAAAGCTATGTCCCCCAGATCTAGATTCTTAAACTGCACACAGCTCCAAAGTCCCCATTGATATGTTAGGCACCATAGTCACAGGTTCTGGAAATTTGAATGAGAGCCATTATCCAGTCATTTAACCCAAAGTTGCCCAATCATTCAACAAAGATTAGCTGGAAGCACACTGGAAACACAACTTTAGGCACTAGGGAGACAGTGGTAAGTAAGCTCTGAAGACTGTGTAGGAGTCAACAAGATGAAACAGGATGAGAAACAATTCCTGGGAAAATAATAAGTGTGTAAAGACCTAGGGAAGGGCAGAGAGTAGGGAGTAGGTCTGTCCAGAGGGTCCAGCCCAGCTGTGTGTAGAGTAGTCGATCTCAAGCCTGGCCATACATTAGTATCATATGAATGTCCTTATTGTTGGTGCTGTTCCCAAGGCCTTTTCTGCCTGCCGCTGCCCTCAAGGTCTAACATCACAGGTGGGACTTAGGTATCAGATGATTTGAATGTGAAACTAGGTGGTCAAGACAGTGGAGTATAAAGACAGGTACCTAAACCGGAGGGCTGAAGAAGAGAAAAAGCCAGATGACAAAGGACCTTATAAAGGTGTGGGCTTTACATAGAGGGATTATCAAAAGAGCACCATTATCAGATTTTCTCTTTGGGAAGGTCTTCTACCTGCATAATGGAGAGGAATGGAGAAATACAAGATAAAGGATGGAATGTGATAGACTCTGGACTTAGGATAGCTCAGTGGGAATTGTTAAAATCAAGTGTCAGGAAGGCAGTAAATAACAATAAGAACAGCCTATAGGATGCCTCAGATCAGTAGCATTATCTCCTAACTGGACTTCCCAATTCCAGGCTTACTCCTTCTAATAAACCCAGCATTTCTACCACATTAACCTCCCATAAAAAGCTATTTACCACTTTGAAGGGTGCTAAACCCCCTAGCAGTTAAATTTGGTCTAGAACCAAATGTTCTGGGTTGTGGGACAGTCGAGACAGGAAGTTAAAACAGTTGGTCACATCACATCCACAATCAAGAGCAGAAAAAAATGAATCCACACATGTTCATTTGCTTTCTTGCTTGTGCTCAATTTAATTTCTCTACTCTTATATAGTTTAGGTCCCCCTGCCTAGGGAATGCCCACAGTTGGCTGGGTCATCCAACATCAATTAACTTAAGATAACCCCCCAAAGACATCCGCACAAGCCAACCCAATGTAGACAATCCCTCACTGAGACTTTCTTCCCAGGTAATTCTAGGTTGTACCAAATTGATAACTAAAGCTATCACAAGTACTGTCACAAATAATGGAAGCCCATTACTGGGTTTCTGTGAGTCAGTAGACCTAGAAACATCTGTGTCATTACCTTTGTATGGTAAACATTCTCAAAAAATTCATTACAACTAGGACATTGTTCCAGTCAGAACCCTTCAAAGAAGGGGCGATGGCTCAGTTAGTCAAGTGTTTATACACAAGCATGAGGACCTGAGTTCAATCCTCAGAACCTACATAAAAAGCCATGCAAAGCCCACAGCTGTAATCAATCCCAGACCTGGGGGTTGGGGAGAAGAGGCATGGGATCCTTGGTACTTTGCTGGACAGTCAGTCTAAAAAACTCCATGAGCTTCGGTTCAATGAAGAGACCCCATGTGCTGATTAGTTTTGGGGAACTTGACACAAACAGAGGGAACCTCAATTAAGGAACTTCCTCCATCAGACTGGCCTATAGGAATGTCTATGAGACATTTTCTCTTTTTTTAGCTTTTTTTATAATTTTTATTTTTTTGTGTGTGTATGAATGTACTGTCTGCATGTAGGTTGGTACACCCATGTCATGCAATGCCACAGAGGTCAGAAGAGGGTGTCGGATTCCCCTGGAACTGGAGTCAAAGACAGTTCTCAGCCACCATGTGGGTGCTGGGGATTGAACCTGGGTCCTCTGCAAGAGCAGTCAGTGCTCTTAACTGCTAGGCCATCTCTCCAGCCCCAAGACATTTTCTGGAATGCTAATTGATATAGGAGGGCTCAGCCCACTGTGGGTGGTACCACCTCTGGACAGGTAATCCTGGGTTATAAAAGAAAGCAAGCCGACAGAGCTGGAGAGATAGCTCGGTCATTAAGAGCACTGGATGCTCTTGCAGAGGACCTGGGTTCAATTCCCAGCACCCACATAACAACTACAAACCATCTGTAACTCCAGTTCCAGAGGAACCAACAACCTCTTCTGACTTCCACAGGCATTGCACGTTTGAAACAGGTGCACTTACACACACTCATACACATAAAATAATTAAAATATTTTTAGAAAGGCAGGAAGGAAGGCAAGAGAAAGAAAGAAAGAAAGAAAGAAAGAAAGAAAGAAAGAAAGAAAGAAAGAAAGAAAGAAAGAAAGAAAGCTGAGCAAGCCAGAGGAAGCAAGCAAGTAAGTAGTTCTGCTTTAGTTCCTGCCTCGAATTCCTGACCTGACTTCCTTCAATGTTGGACTGCAACCTGGAGGTGTAAGCTACATAAGTCTTTCCCAAGTTGGTTTTGGTCACTCTTTCATTTCATCCCAGCAACAAAAAGCAAACCTGAACACCTTGTCCCAAAAAGTAAGTTGGAGATCAATCAAGGACAACACCCAGGACAAGCACACTGATGGCTAGCCTCCACACATGTATGTCTTCAGCATGAATGCACATAAATAAGAAAGAGAGAGAGAGAGAGAGAGAGAGAGAGAGAGAGAGAGAATGGGAGGGAGGGATGATGGAGAGAGAGAGAGAAAGAGGGGAGGGGAGGAGAGAGGAAGAAGGGGAGGGAGTGGGAGGGGAGTCAAATAAAAGGAAACCTTCTAAACAATCCCCTTCATTTCCAACTGCTTAATCCCAGGCTGCCTGACCAGACCCTTCCTCTCCCAGGACCAACCTACTATTCAGTCTCTTGTTCCCTGAAATATCTCACACAGACATGCCAGTTAGAGCCCCCTTTGTGCCTGGTCACATTGTTCTCTTCATTTTGAATGTCTTCCTTTGCCTCCTCTTCCCTCTCTAACCCTCTTCTTCTTACATGTCACCATTCTTACAAAAATGACTTCGAATGCAGTGGCTGGTGACCATATGCTATTTAATCCTCTTTCCTCAAGCAGGACAGTCTGTCATTCCCTCTGGGAGGCTATCATTGCTAATAACTAACAGTCTCTCATGCATGTACTTGTCACTGCTATCTAAATGCTAAGCACACATACAGGACCCAGAATATAAACTTGACTTTTCCATGCTTCATGAGCAGCATGGTTACCCCAGAAGCCCATAAATAAAAAAATTACTTTGGTATGAGTTAAGTTTTGTTAAGACTATTCACTATGAAAGATCTTAAGGCTTTGTTGGATCATTAAACCAAGCCATGATTGTATATTTTAAAGAGATAGGACAAAAAATGTGTGAATTAATTGGCCCAAATACACGTTAACTGTTTTTCTTATAGGAAAAGTAAAGTGTTGCTCCAAGCAGGACTTCGTAAAACATATGCATCCTTTGCATCGGGTTCCCTGACACTTTTTTCAAATTTCTTGAGGTATCCACTAACAATACAATGCACCATTTGGTAAATCAAATCACATGGTCTTTTAATTAGATCAGTTAATAGTCTTTTAAAAAGAGATCGAGAAGCTCCAAAAAGAAATAGAAACACTAAAGAAATCAGAAGAGGAAATGAAAAAGGAAATCAAACACTTATCCATTCAAGAGGAAAGGAATGGAAAAAGCCTCAGAAGCAGAATGGAGGAAGCAGAACAAAGAATATCAGACCTGGAAGATAACACAGAACAACTAAAAACCTCAAGGAAAGATTATGAAAAATTTAAAAATACACAAAAGTGGAACAACCAGGAACTGTGGGACACTATGAAAAGATCAAACCTCCACATCATAGGAATAGAGGAAGGAGAAGAATCCCAAGAGAATGGTATTGATCAGATCTTCAACAGAATAATAGATGAAAACTTCCCCAAACTAAAAAAAGACAAACCAATACAAATACAAGAAGCACATAGAACTCCAAACAGACAAGATCAGAAAAGAAATTCTCCATGCCACATCATAGTTAAAATGCTAGACACCCAAAACAAAGACAAAATCCTTAAAGCCACAAGAGAAAAACAACAAGTGACCTATAAGGGGAAACCTATCAGAATTACAACTGACTTCTCAGTGCAAACTATGAAAGCAAGAAGAACGTGGAGCAAAGCATTCCCAGTGTTAAAGGACAATAGATGCCAACCCAGGTTACTATACCCAGCAAAAATGTCAATTATAGTTGAAGGAGAGAGAAAAATCTTCCATGACATAAACAAGATGAAAGAATACATGTCCGGAAAACCAACCCTTCAGAGAATACTTGAAGCAATTCAAAGAACAGAAGAAAGGAGCAACCAACCCCAGGCACCTAGAAGGAGAAATCAATAAAAGCATAACTGCAGAAGTAGAAACCTAAATCAAAACCGCAGATGGATAATAAGGCAAAAGGAAGCAACACAAACCTATCAGTCATAACCTTAAATATTAATGGACTAAATTCCCCAATCAAAAGACATAGACTGGGAGACTGGATTAGGAAACAGAATCCATCGATATGCTGTCTACAAGAAACACATCTTACCTTCAAGGACAGGCACCACCTTAAAGTGAAGGGATGGAAAAAAATATTCCAAGCAAATGGTACCAAAAAGAAAGCAGGTGTTGCTATTTTAATATCGGATAAAATAGACTTCAAAGTAAAAGAAATCAGAAGAGACAAAGAAGGCCATTACATTTTCATCAAAGGAACAATCCACCAAGAAGATTTCACAATTATGAATATATATGCCCCAAATTCTGGTGCACCAAACTTTATAAAGACAATTCTCCAGGACCACAAGTCACAGACTAACCCCAGCACACTCATAGTGGGAGATTTCAATACCCCACTGAGTCCTTTGGATAGGTCAACAGGACAAAAAATAAACAGAGAGACATCTGAACTGAACGATATGATACACCAAATGGACCTCATAGACCTCTACCGAACATTCCATCCTAATACCAGAGAATACACTTTCTACTCAGCACCCCACGGAACATTCTCCAAAATCGACCACATCCTGGGACACAGAAGAAACCTCTACAAATACAAAAAGATTGAAATAATTTCATGCATCCTGTCAGACCACAGTGCAATGAAGCTCAACATCAACACCAGGACAAGCCCTCCTGCCTACAAGAACACATGGAGACTAAACAACACACTCTTGAATAATGAATGGGTCAAGGAAGAGATAAAGAAAGAAATAAAAACATTCCTGGAACTGAATGACAATGACAATACAACACAACAAAACTTATGGGATACCTTAAAAGCAGTCCTAAGAGGGAAATTTATAGCCCTGGGTGCCTACATTAGAAAAACAGAAAGAGCACAAGTGAATGATCTAACACTACAGCTAAAAGCACTTGAGAGGCAACAACAGATGAACCCTAAACGCAACAGACAGGAAGAAATAACAAAAATCAGAGCAGAAATCAATGAAATAGAAACAAAGAAAACAATACAAAAAATCAATGAAGCCAAAAGTTGGTTCTTTGAAAGAATAAACAAGATAGACAGACCTCTAGCCCAGTTAACAAAAAGAAAGAAGGAACAACTCCAAATCAATACAATCTGTGATGAAAAGGGAAATATCACAACGGACAAGGAAAAGATCAAGAAAATTATATGGGAATATTACAAGAACCTATATTCTACCAAGTTTGAAAATCTAGAAGAAATGGATGAATATCTGAAATCTTGGGAATCACCAAAGCTTGGCCAAGAGGAGACCAGCAGCTTAAACAGACCCATAACATATGAAGAAATAGAGGATGTAGTAAGAAGCCTCCCAACTAAAAAAAGCCCAGGCCCAGACGGTTTCACAGCAGAATTCTATAAAACATTTCAAAAAGACCTACAACCATTATTTCTGAAACTGTTTAGAAGTATACAATCAGAGGGAACTCTCCCAAATTCCTTCTATGAAGCCAACATCACTCTATTACCAAAACCAGGCAAAGATACAACTAAAAAGGAGAATTATAGACCCATCTCCCTCATGAACACAGATGCCAAAATTCTAAACAGAATACTGGCAAATCGCATACAGACCCACATCAAGAAGATCATCCATCATGACCAAGTTGGATTCATACCAGAGATGCAGGGATGGTTCAACATACGAAAATCAATAAACATCATCAAACACATAAACGGAATCAAAGACAAAAACCACACCATCATCGCAATTGATGCTGAAAAAGCCTTTGACAAAATCCAGCATCCCTTCATGCTTAAAGTCCTAGAAGGAATTGGATTGGAGGGATCATTCCTCAATGTAATCAAAGCCATATACAGGAAACCCACAGCCAATATCATCCTAAATGGGGAAATGACAGAAACATTCCCTTTAAAGGTAGGAACTCGGCAAGGCTGCCCCCTATCACCACTCCTCTTCAATATAGTGCTTGAAACACTTGCTAGAGCAATAAGGCAAGAAAAGGATATTAAAGGAGTACTAATTGGAAAAGAGGAAGTCAAACTATCCCTATTTGCTGATGATATGATTGTTTACTTAAGGGATGCAAAAAACTCCACCAGAAAACTCCTAGAAACGATTAACAGCTTCAGCAAAGTGGCAGGATACAAAATTAACCTTAGAAAATCAATGGCCTTTCTTTACACCAAGAACAAGCAACTGGAGAAAGAATTCAAAGAGACCTTCCCACTCACAATAGCCTCAAAAACAATAAGATACCTAGGAACAAACCTAACCAAAGACACCAAAGACCTCTACAACAAAAATTTTAAACCCTTAAAGAAAGAAATTGAAGAAGACCTCAGAAGATGGAAAAACCTCCCATGCTCATGGATTGGGAAAATTAACATTGTAAAAATGTCCATTTTACCAAAACTCTTGTATAGATTTAATGCAATCCCAATCAAAATCCCCAAGAGTTTCTTCACAGGCTTGGAAACAAAAGTTCTTAAATTCATTTGGAGAAACAAAAGACCCCGAATAGCCAAATCAATCCTGAGTGAAAAGAGCTACACAGGAGGGATCTCTATACCAGATTTTAAACTATACTACAGGGCTATAGTCATAAAAACAGCCTGGTACTGGCACAAAAACAGACCTGTTGACCAATGGAACAAAACCGAAGATCCAAATCTGAGCACATACAATTTCAGCCATCTCATATTTGACAAGGGGGCCAAGAAACCACAATGGAGAAAAGACAGCATCTTCAGCAAGTGGTGTTGGCAAAACTGGATCACCACTTGTAGAAGAATGAAATTAAACCCCTACCTCTCACCCTGTACAAAAGTCAACTCCAGATGGATTAAAGACCTCAACGTGAAACCCCAAACTCTGAAGGTGATAGAAGAAAAAGTTGGCAGCAGACTACAAGACATAGGCGTAGGAAAAGACTTCCTAAATCAGACAGCAGCTGCACAAGAATTAAGGTCGACAATTGACAAATGGGACCTCATCAAACTCAAAAGCTTCTGTACATCAAAAGAAACAATCAAGGAAGTGAAGAGAAATCCCACAGAGTGGGAGGAAACCTTCACTGCAGATACATCTGACAAAGCATTGATTTCCAGAATATATAAACTACTCAAAAAACAAAGAAAAAAGAAAACAAACGACCCGCTCAATAGATGGAGCAAAGAACTGAACAGAGACTTCACAAGCGAGGAATTAGAGATGTCTGAGAAACACCTCAAGAACTGCTCAACATCACTAATCATTAAGGAAATGCAAATCAAAACCACTTTAAGATATCATCTTACTCCAGTAAGACTGGCTAGGATCAAGAAAACAAATGATACCAAGTGCTGGAGAGGTTGTGGGGAAAGGGGAACACTCATCCACTGCTGGTGGGAATGTAAACTCGTACAGCCACTATGGAAAGCAGTGTGGAGAACCCTTGGAAGACTTGGAATGAACTTGCCACCCGACCCAGCCATACCACTCCTGGGCATGTACCCTCAAGACTTACGCCACCACAGAGATACATGCACGGCCATGTTTATTTCAGCTCTCTTCACAATAGCAAAGAGCTGGAACCAACCTAAATGCCCCTCAACTGACGAATGGATAGAGAAAATGTGGTACATCTACACAATGGAGTTCTATGCAGCAGTAAAGAAAGACGACATCACGAGCTTTGCAGGAAAATGGCTGGAGCTAGAGGACATCATGCTGAGTGAAGTAACACAGTCCCAGAAAAACAAACGACGAATGGTATCCCTCATCTGTGGATGCTAGTGCCAATTACCCAGTTGTAAGTATTTCTTGTGTAGGGCCCCCTGAGCTTTTGTACAAAGCAGTTGGGCGTAATGCATTTTGGAAACAACAACAACAACAACAGAAAAGACTGCATCAAAGAACTGACTGAAACAGTGAACTTCTGCTCAAAACGGTCAACTTCCCCAAGGAAAATATTGAGAAAGACTAAGAGATGAAAAGCATGTTTGGCAGAATGCATGAGCTCTGGTGGCGTAGGGGAATGGGCGGGAACACAGGTCTAGATTTGTTAAAAATAAATAAATAAGTAAATTTATGTGAAAAAAATAGTCTTTTGCATTTTCAAACAGGTTAGTGTAATATTAAAATCCAAGCTGTTGCCTATATTGAGGATTTCTATACCTATAAGTTACCAGAGATTTCCCTTTGTGGGAAAAATGTGTCCCAGAATTTAAAATTCATACACCTACAGAGGATTTTTCTTTTTTATTAATTTTTTAACAGCATACAAAATAAGCATTTCTTGGAGCTGAGAGATGGCACAGCAGTTAAGAGCACTGGCTACTCCTGCAGAGGACCCAGGTTCCATTCCCAGCATCTACATGGCAGCTAACAACCATCCATAACTCCAGTTTTAGGGTATCTGATGCCCTCTTCTGACAGTCTGAGGAGATGCACTACATAGGTGCACTTACACACATGCAGGCAATATACTCATACATATAAAATAAAAGTAATAAAATATTTTTAGTTAAAATGCATTTTGCAGCATTTCCACACACATAGATCATTGTGCTTTGCTCATATTTCCCCCCCACTAGTCTTCTTCCTCCCTATAAACAGTTCCTTTTCTGCTTTTACATCATATATAAATGTATATGTAAATTCTACATATGAATGAAACATGCAATATTGTCTCCCCGCACACACCATTAACTTCACTTGTTCCCCTCTCCTTTTAGTAACCTCCTTTCCCAACATACCCTGCTACTTCCTGTCAAAAGGAGTTTTCCAATGAAAAAATATGGTTTGCATTTTATTTTGTTATTTTTCTATGTTGTACTAAGGACTGAACGTATGCCTCTGACATGCTAGGCAAGCACTCTACACTAAGCTACCACTGACTTGCTTTTTAAAAAACAAACAAACAAACAAAAGGTCACACTATGCAACACTGACTGTCCTAGAAATCACTATGCAGACCAGGCTGGCTTCAGACTCAGAGAGAACCACCTGCCTCTGCCTCCTGATTACTAGGATTAAAAGTGTGCACCACCATAGCTGACCAATTTTCCATTTTAAACCAAGACACAGTACACATCTGATTAGCTTTCAGTTGGAAAATAAGAGATTTTCTATACTACAGGCCCCTCACTAACTACAATGACTCCATAGATGGCACTGTGCTCAGTCAAGTGTGCTATGAGATGGGAGACTATGGTTTGTTTAATATTTTATTTATCACTTTTATTTTTATGTGTATGGGTGTATTGCTTGCATGTGTATCATGCAATGCCCAAGGAGGTTAAAAGAGGGTGTTGGATCCCCTGGAACTGGAGTTATGGACAGTTTTTAGCCATCATGTGGGTACTGGGAATCAAACCTGGGTTGTAGGGGAAAAGGAGGCCACCTATGACTTCTTTTGTGCTAAATTACCTGTTGGTCTGTTTACACTGAAACCTGGCCTTGGGCAGGATTTGCATGTGCCTTAGCAAGCCTGTGACACCTTGAGATCAGAGGCATTGACAAGTACTCATGATGTTGTGGAACATGAGGCACAGGGCCTGAAACCAGGCCTGAGATATGATGTCACTCTGGGTATAAAAACAGAATCCTGTGAATAAAAAGACGAGTCCTTCTTACCATCAGACAGGGACTACCAGCCATTATTTTGCGCATGTAATCTTAGCCCATGAGGCTTGTGTAGTAGTGACCAGTGGGTTGGATGGTGGTCAAGCAGACCACCAACCTGGGAAGCTGGTCTGGGGCTGGAAGGAGACCTATCAGGTCACCAGTTGTGATGTGTGGTGGGTGTCCTGGCAGGAATTAGACTGTAGAGCACCAATCAGGCAGCAATCTGGAGGATCTGGGAGTGCCAATAGGGCATTGCCTACTGTAGTTGCTAGATGAGACAGGTGGACAGTGGAAAGGTTGCCAGCCTTTGGCCCCACAGTTTAGGACAGCTGCTGGCGGCTGTCTTGGGTCTTCCCTTTTCCCTGTAATCTAGTGGATGGGGTTTGAGTGTCCACCTCTATGGATGGTGGAGCGACACCACACTGGGTCTTCTGCAAGACCAGTCAGTGCTCTTACCGCTGACCCATCTCTCCAGCCCCAAGACTTTCTTTGTTTTGTAAGAGGCAAAATGCATCTAAAAGCCACCAGGACAGGGAGGCCCACTTCCTATTGGTTTGCTTATTCACATGCTCACTGAGCTCCTACATTTCCACGAAGCTAGCAGCTGGTGGCTAGAATGGCAGGGATGGTGGTGGTAAAGTACCAATGCACTATACTTCCCTTCCCTGCTACAATGGCCCACTCTATGCAATTGAGTTTCTGACTCAGTTTCCCAGACTCCCAATACCTTGATATTTTCTATGAACATTTCTGCTGTAACTGAAATATTCCCAGAATCATTTCTTATTTAAATGAGCCATAATGTTAACTCCTTTCCCCAAGATGAGTCTTATTTCTTGGGTCCACAGGTGCTAGGCTAATGTCTAGTTGTGAAATGTTTTGATATCTAAATTTGCCTTACCATAGAGCATTGATCATTTGTCAAAATGACATATTTCAAGCTACCAACCCAGGCCTACTTGAGTCAGAAACTCTGTGGGAAAGGAGATGCATCCTAAATGAGGATCTGAGGCTCATAGAGATTCCATCGCAGGCTCGTCTGCCATGTGAGTGCAGAGCCAAGAACCAAACCAGGATCAGTTCACTCATCTTCTTTTATAATTAGGCACTGGGGGATATGAAAGTGTGTTGGCCTCAGCTCACCTTCCTTCCTCAATCAGAGCCTCATTCCATTTCTTAGAGTCACACATTTCCTGTTTCTTGAAGAAACAGATAATATATTTTGAAAAATATAAACTTACATCACAAGCTCAAATAGCCACAATAGACAAATAAGCACACAGCTTGATTGAAGCAGGCCAGACAGCAACACATGCCCAGCATCTTTGTAAGGCTGAGGCTTTGGGAAACTAAAGAAACCTTCCCTATTCAAAGGACAGCTACTACTCAGTTCTCTCTACTGCCTCTCAGCAAGAACGTGGGTCTTGCTTTGTCAAATGATCTAGATTTTCAGGTGAAATCTTCAAAATGTAATTCCCACAATTCCATTCTACAAGATGATATTCCACCTTAGAGATGAGAGAGTTTTCCAAAAAACTGGGAAGTTACTCACAGGAACTCACAGCAATAGTGACAGCATAGACAAGTCACACTTAAGCTCAAGCCAGACAAAATCCTAGCATAGACACAGGGAAGTCAGTAAGAAGCCCCAACCCAACTGAGGAACTACTGAAAACCATGGCTGCTGGGAAGGGGAGAGTCAGTCTCTTTTAAGGGTGTGAATCTTGGTAGGTTTACCAGGCTCCAGTGGATGAATGAACACCAAAGGGCATTTGGGGACACAACTTTGACTCAGTAGGTTGTAGTGTATGTGGTGTGTGTGCATGTGTGTGTGTGTGTGTAATACAGTACATGAAATTGGTGTGTAATAGTAAGGAGGAATACAGATAAGGATAGTAGATCTAAATACAATCAAAATATATTGTATGAAATTCTCAAAAATTCAATTAAAAAAAGAACCACCAGCCTAAAGGAAGCATGTTGCTTTGTTATGACTTGCCTATAGCAAGAGCCATGTGACAGGGAAATGCACACAGCCCCCAGAAGCTTGAGGACCTCAGTCCTACAGCCTAAGACGTAAATTTTGCTAATAACCATGATAGCCCAGAGGGGAATTTCAGGTTCTATAAAGGAATGTGGTACAAACAACATTTTTTGCTGCAATGTTTTGGGACCTTGAGCAGAGAACCCACAGTCATTTCTGTGTCCTGAACCATGAACACTGTAAGAAAATAGATCTGTTTTGTTTTGTGGCAGGATCTCCCTGAAGCCCTACCTGACCTGGAACTCCCTGTGTGGACCAGACTGGCCTCAGAATCAAAGAGGTGTCCGCCTCTTCCATGCTTGCCACGCCCAGCTTTAGTATGTCTTTCTTTTTTTGTCACTGAGTTATAGTAATCTTTGATGGAACAATAACAAACCAGTAAGTCCCTCTAGGTCTTCCCATTCCAGACAATGCATTAAATTTCAGAGGTTCCTTCCTTACCTGCTGTCAACATCTCCATCCTGCTCCAGTAGGCTGTCAAGAGACAAGTTAATTTGACAAGCTGATTTACCATTGAGCCACCCTGCTAGAGATTCTCTTTGTTTTTCTAAAAGAAGGCTTAGAGAGACAGTGTCTAAGTAGAAGAACTGAATCAAATAATGGAACTTCAGAAAATCATGGAGAAAAGCAGAAGAAATCTCATTCCTGAAAATGACACCACTGGCCTCAAACCACACCAGCATCTTTGTGTAGAGATGAGTTCAGTCTAACCAATAGCAGGACCAGAGACCAAGAAACGGGGCCCCTAGGCATTAGTAGATCCATTGAGTCAGAAATCTCAGAGGTAAACATTCTGACTACAGCTCCATAGCTCCAGTACCAACCTTGCTGGAACCTGGTCTTTGTTTTTTGCTGCTGGGAGGCTTGTTTCTAACACTTCTCAGTTACCACTAGAGGCTGACATTCATTTCTCTGCTTCCAAGCAGCTGACAAAATCCAGGGAAGGACACGAATTCCTCTTACACCCCAGCAGCCTGATCAAGTAAGAAGGAAAGGCCGCCCCAAGGCTACACAGGGGTCAAGGGTTCCCAGACAAAACAGCTCCAGTCCCAGTCTCCAAAACAAAAGTCACCCCTTAGAAGACTAGGAACATCAAGTTCTTCAAACCCAACAAGTTGGGGCCCTGAAAGTTCTAGAGTCGGAATCTGCTGCATCCACATCCACATTTCCAGCAGTAGGAGCAAGTTGAAACTTTCCTCTGATGTCTACGTGGCTGATGAAACCTATATACCACAAAGTTTTATTGCATTGGTATGGGTGATAAAGGGAATGGGGAGAAAGGAGACAGAGACACAGCCAAAGAAGAAAAAAGCTGCACAAGAAAAAAATATAAAAAAGCTCTTCCAATCTTCATACAAGACTGAAGTCAAGGCTAACGTGATTAATTGAAGGAGGGGAAAACTCTGCTCCAAAACCAAACTAAATTACTAAAATCTAAAGTTTAATAATTATAAACTATCAATACTAAGAGAACAATAACAGTACTAAACATCTATGGAGTTGAGTTTACCATATATGACCATGTACTAAATGTTTTTAGTGCATTCTCTACCTCAATCCTCAATCCTGAACAAAACATATGGTCACTCTATCTAACAAAGAAATCGAAGTTTGTGAGTCATTTATGCCACTAGAGATGGCCAAATGGTAGGCGTTCTCAGCTGCAGTTCCATCAAGCACACTAGTCCTCCGTGATATAGAGTCTCTGAGAACATGGTTCTGAGGTGACATGACACAACAGGAAGAGAGGAAGAAAGCAAAGGAAGCTTGGTCAGAAGAAAGGAGTGAGGGGAGGGAAAATAAGGAAGACGAAGAGAAAAAACCAAATCATGGCCTCTGAGTAAATTCAATATGGGCAAGCAAAATCAGGACAGCAACAGGAAACAGATGTTCAAGTTTCCAGATGTGAGGACTCATGAAATCTAGGCATTAAAGATAGAAATGCCAAAAATATTAGAAAGCATATTGGAATTCTTGATTTCTGAGTTGATCTGTAGTTCAAAAATAATAACAATGCTTAAGGCCACAGGAAAGAATGGAAAAGCTCAGACATTTGAGCCATGTAGATAAACTCAACAGTAGTTTTCTAGCTATTACGCTTTGTGTGCCCCTTCATGCAGCACACAAACCTTCTTTGGTTCAATCTTCCTAACAAGTCTATCCGATGACTATAACTTTTCCTACTCGTACATAAGTGTCCAGAAGATGAGTGAAAGTAAGTTCTTCTCAGACATAAAGAAATGGGGAGGGGCTGGAGAGATGGCCTAGCGGTTAAGAGTGCTGACCACTCTTGCAGAGGACCCGGGTTCGATCCCCAGCACCCACATGGCGGCTGAGAACCGTCTGTAACTCCAATTCCAGGAGAACTCCAGTTCCAGGGGATTCCGAGACTCTCTTCTGACCTCCGCGGCATTGCACGACATGGGTGCACAGACCTACACGCAAAACAGTACATTCATACACATAAATAAATAAAATTAAATTAAAAAAAAAAAAAAAAGAAAAAGAAATGGGGAGAGGCTTATCAGCACTAGCTGAGACTATCTTAAACCTGTTCAAACTTGAACACCATTGTCATCAAAAGCAATGGCCACAATAGTATTTGTTGGGCAAGTTACATAGCATGCCACTTGCAATCTTTTTCAGAACCCCCAGAAGTGGTACCTAGTGCTACATCCATTTTATAGAAGAAGAAACTGAGTCTCAAAGAGGGAAATAGTGCAAAAAAGTCGCCCAATTTGACTGTTGTCTTTCTAAGGGAAAATCAAGAGCCAGGGAGCCAGCTGCCTCTCGGAACCAGCCAGCTGACCTCGGCTGCATAAGGGGAAGGGCCGAAGGCATACAAAAGAGAACGCCAGGAGGCAGAACTGCCTCCTGCCACCATCTTGGTCACAGGGGTCCACGCCTGGATCCTGTGTGGACACGAGGGAAGTGTCACCTTTTCTGTAAGTGACCCTCTCACCCATTTGCTCTGTAAGCAAGCCCAATTAAACTCACTAGAATCTTCCAAACCGTGGTTTTGGAGAGTCTGCCTTTGGGACCATGGGAGGGGGAGGCGGCCATCTCACATTTACCACCCCGAAGGAATTTTAGCAGCATGTTACTTCCATCATGATTTCATCTTAACATTTCACAATCTTACTTTCTCTTTTTCCTCAGAATTATTTAGGAATATGATGTTGATTTCTAAATTCTAATGTTTGGAGTGGCTCTTTTTATTCATTTATCATTATATAATTTTGTAATCAAATAACATTTTACCAGCTATATGAAAGAAGAGATTTCCTTTGTGACCTTTTTCCCTAAGTTTACTTTACCATCTAAAAGCAAGGAAAGAATTATATATAAGGCTTAAAAAACAAAACTGGACTCAAATGCTTCCTCAGATTAATGTGCAAGCATCTCCAGGATGGATCTAGGCATTATATTTCTACTGCCTCTTAATGCTCAGCACAGCAATGATTCACATTCAAAACCAATTGAAAATCCCAGCTCTGACTATCTCATAAATATGAAGTTGAGGAATTAGGAAAATTGAAGCAGGGACCAACTTGATGATGCAGAATGTGGACACTTTGTTCATGTTAAATAACCATCTTATTTATGGAGAAGGCACTCAACAAGTGTGGATGTCTACATGAGTCAATGGCTTCCTGGGCAACTGTGAGTCTATATTAGAGAAATAAAATCCCATTTCATCTTCTGAAAAATCAGTGGCTTGTAAGCTGTTACAACATTTACATTACTTTCATATCTTCTCCCCACGTAGCATGATAACTGCATAGTAAACACTTCATGAATATTTCTTAAATGTAATCTATGAGCAATCTATGAGCATGCATATTAGTTTCCAATTGCTAGTATAGCTTATTTATTTCCACTGACTCAATGGCTCAAAACAACACAAGTTTATAGCTTTCGAATTTTTTTTTTTTTTTTTTTTTTTTTTTTTTTTTTTTTTTTTTTTTTTTTTTTTTTTT
>VZQC01015508.1:3283855-3425561 GCA_009823505.1 Rhizomys pruinosus
ATATATATATATATATATATCTCCCTCCCACCCCCACCAGCTCACTTCTAACATTGCTGGAATTTTCTAAAAGGGTGAAAGGGAGTTGTAACATTTGCCTCTTCAGCTGAAATCATCACTGTCAAAGAACTGATAGCGATTCAAAAGTGCCTTCCCTTGTGAGATTCAGTGCTAGGCATAATGATTGTGTGCCAATTAACAGAAAAAATAAAATACTGGGCTGGTGAGATGGATCATGAGTTCTTGTCACCACACCTGACAACCTGAGGTCAGTCCTCAGAACCTAGAGTAAAAGGAGAGAACTGACTCCCAAAAGTTGTCCTCTGACCTCTACATGAGCAGCATAGTACCCTTGAGTACCCCCACACACCAAACAAATAAAATGTAACAAAAATTTTAACGGAAATATTATAAATGATTTTTAAAAGAAAATAAAAAAAAAAACTTTAATGTTGACTTTCCTGAGTGCCCTCCCCAGGCCAAGCTCTGCTGCCTAGACAGAGGAGGAGCCTGGTAGTGACCGCCCCTCGGGCAGAAAGGCTGAGCCTCCAGGTTCCCCATCTGTTTTGCTGGTGGAGATTTCTTGGCTAAAAATCCATGTAGGATGGCTGTTTAGAGAGTAAGGCTCCCTGGGGCCCTTAGAATCAACTTTTTTTCATCTTTTTAAACCTATCTATTAGGAAATCACTCTAAAACACGTTAGACAAAAAGGATAATTGTACTGAGTCAATACTGCCAGGAAAGATATAATAGCCTAAAATAAATTATTCATTTCCTTGCCTTTTAAAGAGTGTGCTGAAAGCAACCTCAGGGTTCTTCCTTTAGGCGAGCCTGGGTCCCTTCACCGTCCTGTAGAGTGGGGGACGCCAGGCCTCTGCATGTTTTTGCCACTCTGCAGGGTGGTTGTGTTGTTTGCCTTTGACCTTCCCTGTCTGTCTGTGTGGTCGCTTTCTGATTTGGGGTTTGTCGGTGAGGCTTCCTTGAGCAACTTCCTTCCCCTTCTCATTGCTGTGGAAATAGTAACTAGGATACCAAACTCCTTAGAATGTTAAGCAAAATGAGGTTAAATGGAATCCTAACAAAGGTCTCTTTCATAAGTAAAGCACATGAGATTTAAGACAAAAGCAGAGTGACACTGGGGCATGAAGAGAGCTTCCAGCTGGGACCTGCTGCTGTCTGGCATCTCTCTGGATACTTAGAGCCATTTTTATCTGTTCTATTTTTGTTCTGAATAGGTACATATATTGTACTTTTCACAACATGAAATATGGCTATATTTTAAAAGCTCCAGCTAAGCATGGTGGTACATGCCTTTAATCCCAGCACTCTGGAGGCAGAGGCTGGCAGATCTCTGTGAGTTCAAGACCAGCCTGATCTACATAGTGAGTTCCAGGACAGCTGGGGCTACAGGGAGACCCTGTCTCAAAAAGACCAAATAAATAAATAAATAAAAATCTCCCGTCATCCTTTTGTTAATGTGGCCTATAAAAAAAATCTCCATATCTTAAAATGAATAAAAGAGGATGCCCTCAGTCCTGGAACCAAAGCCACACCCCTTTCCAATTGTATGGTGGCTTGATATAAAACCAGGGCTGTGAACTGTGGGGTGTTGTTCAGTAGAAGGGCACTTGCTTAGCATGTGAGAGTCCCTGTTTAATCTCCAGCACTAGGGGAAAAAAAATCAAGGCTAGAACCTAACTATACACTAAATAGATGACTAGGGAAAATAATAAATAAATAAATAAATAAATAAATAAATAAATAAATAGGCAAAGTGTAGCTGGACTGACTATAAAATGAGCTACTATGTAACTATGAACCATGCATTACACACACACACACACACACACACACACACACACACCACACAGAGGCTAGAAACTGTTGACTGTAGTAGTAGATAGATTTAGGCAGGACTGTTGATGGGAAAATGCTTTCCTTTGGTTCCCTAGGAAAAACATTCTGAGATACATTTCATAACGCCTCTCAGGAGGTCCCAGCAGAATATAGCACATCACCCCAGGACAGTTAATATCAATTGCTGTTCTAGAATCATTTAGGATATGAAACTCTGGGCACACCTGTGAGGGGTTTTTTTTTTTTAGGTTAATTGAAGTGGGAAGATACGCCCTAAGTGTAGGCAGCAGCATTCCATGGGTTGGGGCCCAGGACCATATAAAAAGGAGCTGGAGAGATGGCCTAGCGGTTAAGAGCACCGACTGCTCTTGCAGAGGACCCGGGTTCGATCCCCAGCATCCACATGGCGGCTGAGAACCGTCTGTAATTCCAATTCCAGGAGAACTCCAGTTCCAGGGGAATCTGAGACTCTCTTCTGACCTCCGCGGCACTGCACGACACGGGTGCACAGACCTACATGCAGACAGTACATTCATACACATACAAAAATAAATAAAAAATTAAAAAAAAAAAAAAGGAGAAAGCAAGCTAAGAACCAGCAAGCATCTCTGTTTCCTGAATGCAGATACAATGTGGTGAACTTCCTCCTGCATCTGCCTCCAAACCCTCCCACCATAATGGACTAATATCCTCAAGTATTTTGTCACAGCAAAGACAAAAGCAATCACTACACACCCCTGGCATTGTCTCACGGTAACAGTTCCTCTTAGTGTCCTTCCTTCCCCAGCTTCGTTCCCTAGTCCCTGATCTGGCACTCCATACCCAGCTCTCTACAAACAAGCCTTGACCTTCATTTCACTCTTTTTTCTTTTTTGGGGGGAGGGCAGGGTCTTCCTGTAGCCCCAGCTAGCCTGGAACTCACTATGTAGACAAGGGTGGCCTCAGTCTCACAGAGATCCACCCACCTCTGGTTCCCAAGTGCTGGGATTAAAGGTGTACAGCAACACACCCAGCACTGTTCACTTTTGAGAGCAACTAGGTTAAGACACTGTCAAGTGAACATGTGTTCTGTAGAGCTACCTTAGCCACTGCTACTGCAGGGCAAGAGCTAGAGAACTACAGAGAAACAGACCTACAACACTGGTGTTAGTAGGCCACAGAGTAGACACCTGCTTCTAGACTTCTTTCTCGATCCATGAAGACAGTAAAATCCAATCCATTGGTTCAGCTACTCTTACTGGGATTTCTGTTGCTTACAGCCAAAAGATTTTTGGTCTTTTTGGTCTTATTAACCCCAGCTGACCTGGAACTTACTATGAAGACCAGGCTAGCCTTGAACTCACAGAGATCCTCCTGCCTCTGCCACTGGAATGCTGGGATTAAAGGCATGCACCACCATGCCCTTCTCAGCTAAATGCTTTTTTTTTTTTTATTAATTTTATTTATTTCTGTATGTGTATGAATGTACTGTCTGCATGCAAGTTTGTGCACCCGTGTCGTGCAACGCCGCGGAGGTCAGAAGAGGGTATCGGATTCCCCTGGAACTGGAGTTCTCCTGGAATTGGAGTTTCAGACGGTTCTTAGCCGCCATGTGGGTGCTGGGGATCGAACCGGCGTCCTCTGTAAGAGCGATCAGCGCTCTTAACCGCTAGGCTATCTCTCTATAATACACAGACCAATCAAAGTCCTTGTTGGGAATATTTTATTTGGAACCAAAGTCTGGGAACCAGCCCTTCTTTTTGTATGGGAAACTCATGGCTATGAGCCACAGCTTCTGGTAGCCACAATTCCAGCCTGTGACAAGGCTACTCTGAGAAGAACAGGGACAAAGGAGAAAGACTGTCATCTAAGTTCTTCTTGCAGCAAATTTCTCTTTTTGCTTTCAGTATTTCACACAGGTTTTCTGTCACTTGTAGACAAGAATCCTGCCTAACGTAAGTCTTGGTTTGGGTGGTTTTCTTTTAAAATAATACTGGAGAAGGGGCTGGAGAGATTGCTCAGGGGTTAAGAGCACCGACTGCTCTTGCAGAGGACCTGGGTTCGATTCCCAGCACCCACATAGCAGCTAAGAACCGTCTTTAACTCCAGTTCCAGGGGAATCCTGTGCCCTCTTCTGACCTCTGCCGCATTGCACAACACAGGTGCACTAACCTACATGCAGACAGTACACTCATACACATAAAAAATTAAAATAAATAAATAAACAAATAAATAAATATAAATTAATACTGGGGAAGAAAGCAGGTACCAGTGGGTGAATATTTTCACTGAAGGATATTTAAAAAAAAAATCTCGAATAGATAGAGTAAATGATTTCTGGGGAAATTCAGAATATATGAAGAGAAGGGTGGCACATAGTGTCACTTGTACATCATAAACTCCTTGTTTTTTAACTTCTTTTTTTTTTGGTCTTTTCGAGACAGGGTCTCCCTGTAGCCCCAGCTGTCCTGGAACTCACTATGTAGACCAGGCTGGCCTTGAACTAACAGAGATCTGCCTGCCTCTGCCTCCCGAGTGCTAGGATTAAAGGCGTGTGCCACCACGCCCGGCCTTTTTTTTTTTTTTAACTTCTATAATGCAGGGATGGGGACATAGCTCAGCTGGTAGAATGCCTGCTAAGATTGTACATCCTGGTCTACATAGATGGAGGGATGTAGCTTGGTTGGTAGAGTGCTTGCTAAACTTGTACACCCTGGTCTCCATAGCCCTGTCTTGTACAGACTTGGGTTCAATCCCCAGCACTGGTGCATAAGATGGGTATGGTGGCATTGTAATTTCTGTTTTCAGGGGGAGGGACAGGAAGCTCAGAACTTCAAGGTCACCCTTGGTATACATCGGTAATCCCCACACCTGGGAGGTGGAGAGAGGAGAATCATAAATTCAAAGCCAATCTCATCTATTTAGTGAACTTGATGCTAATTTAGGGTACATGCTATATGAAACCCTATATCAAACAACAAAATAGACATGAGAATGGCTCAGAAGGTAAAGGGCACTGCTGCACCAAGCCTAAAGACATGAGTTTAAATTCCCCAGGACCCACATGGATAGAAGAGAAACTAACTTCTGACAAGATGTCCTCGGACTTTCACACAATGCAAATAGTAGCCCACATACATATGCACTATGGCACACATTATGCATGCATGCAACACAAAATAATAAATGTAATTGTTCTGGGGCCTGGAGAGATGGCCGTGCAGCCGATGCTAAGAGCACTGACGGCAGGTCCAGGCATTGGTGGTGGCACATGCGCTTTAATCTAGCACTTGGGAGGCAGAGCAGGTGGTATCTTTTGGAGTTCAAAGCAGCCTTTTCAATGTAGTAGGTCACTGGTCTACACAGTGGTTTCAGGAAAGCTGGGACTACAGGGATACCATTCTGCGGGGGGGGGGGGTGGCCGGCATACTGACTGTCTTAGAGCAAGACCCAGGTTTGTGATTCCTAGCCATCTCACATGGCAGCAAGAACCATCTTTAGTGCCAGGGCATGGTGGCCCATGCTATCACCTAGCCACTTGCGAGGCAGAGGCAGGCGCAGATCTCTGGATCCGACCGTTCAAGGCCAGCCGCTGGTTCTACAGAGTGTGAGTTCTAGGCCAGGTGGGACAGGCCAACAATAATAATATATAACAGATAATAATGTAATATAAATGAAATAAAAAAATAAAATAATGTGATTTTGAAACTTTTTTGTTGTGTTTCGTTTTTCTCTGGTATTTTGGAGCAGAGGTTCTCCCTTATCCCAGCTGTCCTGGAACTCACTCTGTCAGACGCAGGCTGGCCTTAGAACTCACAGAGGTCTCCTGCCCCTGCCTCCCAAATGCTGGGATTAAAGGTGTGTGCTCACCAACCCCAAGCTGCTGTAGTTCTATTTATTTTTTATTTTTTTTGGTCTTTGAGACAGGGTCCCTCCCTGTAGCCCAGCTGTTGTCCTGGAACATCACTTCTGTAGAACCAGGCTGCCCTTGAACTCATAAAGAGATTTCCGCCTGCCTTTCTGCTCCCAAGTGCTAGGAATTAAAGGGTGCCACACGAAAAAAAAAAAACCGGCTTTCTTTTTTTTTTTTTTTTTTTTTGTCTAACGCTCTGTAGTTTTATTAAAAGGTATATTAGAGCCAGGCATGGTGGCACGACACTTATACCCTTGCAATCTGAGACAGGACAGGGGATCTTCTGCAGTTTGAGGCCAGCCTGGTTCTCCATAGAGTATGAAGAGAGTCTCAGGCTAGGGTAGGGCTTACATAAGTGGAGACCCTATGCAACTAATACAAGTAAACAAATAGGAAGAACAATAAATAGAAAAAAAAGCAGCATTGAGAGCTTAAACAAAGTCTGCGTGCATGGGTATAAGAAGGGAAAAAGGCAGATCAGGCACTCCCAGGAGTCATCCAAGATTGTGTCGGTGAGCCAGGCGTGGTGGTGCACGCCTTTAATCCCCCATTAGAACCCATGGCGTGGGAGGGCAGAGCAGGCGGATCGTTGTGAGATTTCAAGACTACCTGGTCTACAGAGTGGAGTTCAAGACAGCTGGGGCCTAAGGGAGACCCTGCCTGTAAAAGACAAAAACCACAAGTAAAAAATTGGGCCGGGCGTGGTAGGTACATTCCTTTTTAATCCTAGGTACTGCAAGAGGCAGGGCGGTGATCTTTGTGAGTTCAAGGCCACCCTGGTCTACAAGTGAGTTTCAGGACAGCTAGGGGCTACAGGAGACCCTGTCTCAAAAAGACAAAAAAAAAAAAAAAAAAAATTATGGAAAACCTCCATCTTGCATGCCTGTACATTTCTCTCCTTATTCATTCAGCTATTGATGGGTAGCTGGGCTGGTTTCATATCTTGGGTATGTTGGATAGTGTTACAGTAAACACGGATTCAGTGAAGATGCTTGGAAACATGCAGACTACATTGAGTACAGATTAGCTAGCCTAAAGCTACCCCCTTCCCTTCTCTCTGGATCATCTGCCCAACCATCAACAGCAGGGACTGGCACAAGGGGTTGGAGACAGTCTAGAGAGCAGATGATGACTGCAGTGGAGAAATCTGGGTGATGCTTGAGCCAGATAAGCATCCTAGAAGCACTTGAACACAGATGTGTATCTTTTCCCCGTGCTCTAAACTGCACTGGAAACACTTAGTCCAGACAGATGTTGTAGTCAAAGCAGAGGATGGTTAGAGGAGTAAGAATATGCACAGGGGAAAGTTTACAAACATCTGAGGAGTTAGGGAATGGTAAAAGTTACACAGAGAACTACTTTTGGGTTTTTTTTTTTTTCTTTTCAAGGCAGGGTCTCCCTGTAGCCCCACCTGGCCTGGAACTAGCTATGTAGACCAGGCTGGCCTGGAACTCAAAGATCTCTCTGCCTCTGCCTCCAGAGTGCTGGGATTAAAGGCCTGAGCTACCATGTCTGACTTAAAGACAGTTCTTAGCCACCGTGTGGATGTAGGGAATCAAACCTGGGTCCTCTGCAAGAGCAGTTGACATTCTTAACTGCTGAGCCATCTCTCCAGCCCCAAGAATGTTTTGTATTCTTACTCTGTCTAGCTATGAGCTTGGCTTTCTCTGATAAGAGAAAGTTCCAGGGCCAGCTGGGGCTATAGGGAGGACCCTTTCTTCAAAAATAAAAAATAATAAAACATTTCGAGAGAGAAGGTAGAATACCAGAAAATCCCAATAGAAACAACATTTGTGAATTGGAGGTAGAATATGGCAAATATTGTTGCAATTAGTGCAGTAACTAAAAGAGAACAACGGGCAACTAGAAGGGCTATGCCTGGTGGGGCAGGGCTATGNGAGCAGAAGAGAGAGAGAGCAGAAGAGATGAGAAAGAGAAAGAGAGAGGAGAGTTGGGAGAACTGAAGAGAAAAATGAGAGGGAAATACCAGTTAGTGGAACCTCTCAGAAGATACTTACTATTTACTATAAAAACATGACCAAAATAAATTGACCACATGTTCATACAAACCCTCTTATAGAGAAAATTCCAAAATCTCTCTAGGGATTATATTATATTATTATATATAATATTATATATATATAATATATTATATATATATACATAATATATATATATATATTTATATATATATTAATAATTATATAATAATATTATCTCCCACCCCCACCAGCTCACTTCTAACATTGCTGGAATTTTCTAAAAGGGTGAAAGGGAGTTGTAACATTTGCCTCTTCAGCTGAAATCATCACTGTCAAAGAACTGATAGCGATTCAAAAGTGCCTTCCCTTGTTGAAGATTTCAGATGCTAGGGCATAAATGATTTGTGCCCAAATTAAAAAAAAAAATTAAAATACTGGGCTGGTGGAGAATGTCATTTGAGGTTTCTTTGTCACCAAATCAAGCACTGACAACACCCCCTGACACCCTGAGAGGTCGTCCCTCAGAACCAGAGGGTAAAGGAGAGAACTGACTTCCAAAGTTGTCCTCTGAACTCCTCTACATTGAGCAGCATAGTACTTCGAAGTACCTACCTCTCCATGCAACCACCAAGATAAAATGTAACAAAAATTTTAAAAAAGAAAAAAAAAAAAAAAAAAAAAAAAAATAAATGATTTTAAAGAAAATAAAAAAAAAACTTTAATGTTGACTTTCCTGAGTGGCCCTCCCAGGCAGCTCCTGCTGCCTAAGACAGAGGAGGGACCAGGTAGTTGACGCGCCCTCGGGCAGAAAAAAGGCTTGGCTCCAGGTTTCCCATCTGTTTTGCTGATGAGTTTCTTTCTTGGCTAAAATTCCATGTAAGATGGCTGTTTAGATGAGAGAGTAAGGCTCCCTGGGGCCCTTGCGAATCCAAACTTTTTTTTTCATCTTTTTAAACACACCTAATCTATTAGAATTCACTCTAAAGACACGTTAGACAAATAAGGATAATTGTACTGAGTCCAATACTGCCAGAAAGATTTTATAGCATAAAATAAATTATTCATTTTCCCCTTGCCTTTTTACGAGTGTGCTGAAAGCAACAGGTTCTCCATTTAATGGCGAGCCTGGTCCATTCACCCCGTCCCTGAGAGTGGGGGACGCCAAGGCCTCTGCTGTTTTTGCCACTGCTGCTGCAAAGTGGTGGTTGTTGTTGTTTTTGCCTTGAGCCTTCCCTGTCTGTCTGTGTGGTCGCTTTCTGATTTGGGGTTTGTCGGTGAGGCTTCCTTGAGCAACTTCCTTCCCCTTCTCATTGCTGTGGAAATAGTAACTAGGATACCAAACTCCTTAGAATGTTAAGCAAAATGAGGTTAAATGGAATCCTAACAAAGGTCTCTTTCATAAGTAAAGCACATGAGATTTAAGACAAAAGCAGAGTGACACTGGGGCATGAAGAGAGCTTCCAGCTGGGACCTGCTGCTGTCTGGCATCTCTCTGGATACTTAGAGCCATTTTTATCTGTTCTAAGAATTTTTTGTTTTGTTTCCTGAATGGTTACATATTATGTACTTTCAACAACATGAAATATGGCTTATTAAGTCCCAGCTAAGATGGTGGTACATGCCTTAATTCCCACAGCTCTGGAGTGCAAGGCTGCAGAATTCTCTGTGAGTTAAACCAGCCTGAATCTACATAGTGAGTGTTTCCAGGACAAGGGGCTACAGGGAGACCCTGTTCAAAAAGACCCAAATAAATAAAAATAAAAAATCTCGCGCGTCATCCTTTGTTAATGTGGCCTACTAAAAAAATCTCCATATCCTTAAACTTATGATAAAAGAGGTGCCTCCCCAGTCCTGGACCAAAGCCCCACCCTTTTCCAATTGTATGGGTGGCTGAATATAAAACGCAGGGCGTGACTGTGGGTGTGTTCCAGTAGAAGGGCACTTTGCTAGCATGTGAGAGTCCCTGTTTAATCTCCAGCACTAGGGGAAAAAAAACAAGAAAAAAAAAAAAAAAAAAAAAAAAAAAAAAAAAAAAAAAAAAAAAAATAATAAATAAAATAAATAAAATAAATTAAAATAAAATTTAAATAATAGAATTAGGCAAAGTGTAGCTGGACTGACTATAAAATGAGCTACTATGTAACTATGAACCATGTGTACACCACACACACACCACAACACACAACGAACCCACATTCACACACCATCCAGAGGCTAGAAACTGTTGACTGTAGTAGTAGATAGATTTAGGCAGGACTGTTGATGGGAAAATGCTTTCCTTTGGTTCCCTAGGAAAAACATTCTGAGATACATTTCATAACGCCTCTCAGGAGGTCCCAGCAGAATATAGCACATCACCCCAGGACAGTTAATATCAATTGCTGTTCTAGAATCATTTAGGATATGAAACTCTGGGCACACCTGTGAGGGGTTTTTTTTTTTTTTTAAGGTTAATGAATGGAGAATACGCCCTAAGTGTAGGAGCAACAGCAAGCAGAATTCCATGGGTTGGGAGCCCAGGACCATATAAAAGGAGCTGGAGAGATGGCCTAGCGGTTAAGAGCACCGACTGCTTCCTGCAAGAGGACCCGGGTTGATCCCCAGCATCCACATGGCGGCTGAGAACCGTTTATTTCCATATCGGAGAACTCCAGTTTCCAGGGGAATCTGAGACTCTCTTTCTCATTCTGACCTCCGCGGCATCTGCACGACACGGGTGCACAAAAAAAAAAAAAAAAAAAAAAAAAAAAAAAAAAAAAAAAAAAAAAAGTATAAAAATTATAAAAAAAAAAAAAGGAGAAAGGCAAGCTGAGAACCAGCAAGCATCTCTGTTTCCTGAATGCAGATACAATGTGGTGAACTTCCTCCTGCTCTGCCTCCAAATACCTCCACCACCATAATGACTAAATCCTCGAAGTGATTTTGTCACAGCAAAGACAAAAGCAATCACTACACACCCCTGGCATTTGTCTCAACGGTAACAGTTCCTTTAGTGTCCTTCCTTCCCCAGCTTCGTTCCTAGTCCCTGATCTGGCACTCCATACCACAGCTCTCTACAACAAAGCCTTGAACCTGTGCATTTCACAGTCTTTTTCTTTTTTGGGGGAGGGCAGGGTCTTCCTAGCCCGCAGCTGCCTGAACTCACATGTAGACAGGGGGGCCTCAGTCTCACAGAGAATCCCCCACCTGCTCTGCCTTCCAATAGTGCTGGGGATTAAGTGTACAGCAACACACCCAGCACTGTTCACTTTTGAAGAACTAGGTTTAAGAAACACGGTCAAGTGAACTGTGTTATGTGAGAGCTACCTTAGCCACTGCTACTAACGCAAGGGCAAGAGCTAGAGAACTAACAGAGAAACAGACCTACAACACTGGTGTTAGTAGGCCACAGAGTAGACACCTGCTTCTAGACTTCTTTCTCGATCCATGAAGACAGTAAAATCCAATCCATTGGTTCAGCTACTCTTACTGGGATTTCTGTTGCTTACAGCCAAAAGATTTGTGGTCTTTTTTGGTCTTGTACCTTTTTTGACCCAGCTGTCTGCAACTATGAACCAGGTTAGCCTTGAACTCACAAGATAACCTCCTGCTCTGCCCTAGTGGACATGTATGGTATTTACAAGGCATGCAACACCATGCTCGCTTGCTCAGTCTAAATGCTTTTTGTTTTTTTTTTTTTTTTTATAATTTTATTTATTTCTTGTATGTGTAATGTACTGTCTGCATGCAAGTTTGTGCACCTCCCGTGATCGTGCAATGACACGCCGAGGAGTTCAGAAGAGGGTATCGGGATTCCCCTGGAACTGGAGTTCTCCTGGAATTGGAGTTTCAGACGGTTCTTTAGCCGCCATGGGGTGCTGGGATCAAACCGGCGTCCTCTTAAGAGCGATCAGCGCTCTTAACCGCTAGGCTCTGTCTCTAGTAATACACAGACCAAAATCAAAGGAGTCCTTGTTGGGATATTTTAATTTGGAAACCAAAGTCTGGGAACCAGCGCCCTTCTTTTTTGTATGGGAAACTCATGGTCTATGAGCACAGCTTCTGGTAGCCACAATTCCAGCCTGTGACAAGGCTACTCTGGAGAAGAACAGGGACAAAGGGAAGACTGTCTCTAAGTTTTCTTGCAGCAAAATTTTCTCTCTTTTGCTTCAGTATTTGCACACACAGGTTTCTGTCACTTGTAGACAAGAATCCTGCCTAACGTAAGTCTTTTGGTTTGGGTGGGTTTTTCTTTAAAATAATACTGGAGTGAAGGGGTGGAGAGATGGCGTCAGGGCGGTTAAGAGCAACGCGACTAGCTCTTAGGCAGAGGAGCTGGGTATTCGAGTTCTCCAGCAGCCTCCTAGCAGCTAGAACCGTCTTTAACTTAACAGTTCCAGGGGGAATCCTGTGCCCTCTCTCTCTGACGCATGATGCTCGGCGTCTGCGTCATGTGCGGGCATGCACAAAAGGTGCACTAACCTACATGCAGACAGTACACCAGACACATAAAAGATTAAAATAGAAAAATAAACAAAATAATAAATAAAATTATAATTAATACTGGGGGAAAAAGAGGTTAGGCCTAGTGGGTGAATATTTCATTACTGAAGGATATTAAAAAAAAATCTCGAATAGATAGAGTAAATGATTTCTGGGGAAATTCAGAATATATGAAGAGAAGGGTGGCACATAGTGTCACTTGTACATCATAAACTCCTTGATTTTTAACTTCTTTTTTTTTTGTTTTGGTTTTTTTTTTTTTTTTTTGAGACAGAGGTCCCACCTGTAGGCATTGCTGTCCTGGAACTCACTATGTAGACTAGGCTGGCCTTGAACTTACAGTGATCTGCATGCTTCTGCCTCCCAAGTGCGGGGATTACAGGTGAGCACCACCACCCCCTGCAATTTTTAACTTCTTATAACGATCTGTAACATTTTGACTTTGTTGAATTTATTCATTTTATTCTGTGTATATGAGTGTTTTGCTTACATGTATGTACGTAAGTGCACCCGTGTCGAGCAATGCCCATGGAGCCAGAAGAGGGAATTGGATCTCCTGAAACTGGAGTTTCAAACCACTGTTAGGTGCTATGTGGGTACTAGGAACTGAACCTGGGTCCTCTGTGAGAGTAGCCAGTGCTCTTAACCACTGAGCCACCTGTCCAGCCCCACATTTTGATATCTTAAGAAACTAAAAAGCAGTAGAAACTGAAATAAGTTGTGCTATTTTATGTTAAGTTTGAGGTAACAGGAAACCAAGACACACAGTCATTACAGACTAGACAAGCTCTGCTGGAAATCCCCCAACAAACCTCAGAAAGACCCCACAGATCTCACTGCAGAGACAAGACTGAAACTAGAAGGGCTCTGTTTAGTTGCTGTGACTATGGCTCCACACACGTAGAATTTCCTCCTAAATCCAACCCAGCCACAGTTATGTTTAAAGAACAGCACCTGAAACAGTGTGATTGCTTTGCAAATGCAGCTTTAAAGTAAGATCATCCAACTGCCCCTTTCATCCTGTGCAATTTAGATAGAAAAATCTGGAGTGAGCTATGTGAAAAGCCTAAGTGCAGGCTGGAGAGATGGCTCAGTGGTTAAGAGTACTGACTGCTCTTGCAGAGGACCTGGGTTCGATTCCCAGCACCCACATGGCAGCTAAGAACTGTCTTAGGCCAGGCCTGGTGGCACATGCCTTTAATCCCAGCACTTGGGAGACAGAGGCAGGTGTATTTCTGTGAGTTCAAAGCCAGCCTGGTCTGCATAGTGAGCTTTAGGCCAGCTGGGACTAAAGGGAGACCCTGTCAAAAAAAAAAAAAAAAAGAAAAGAAAAAAGAAAAGCCTAAGTGCTAAAGGGGGTAGGAAGCATGTAGAACCAAACTCAGCATACAGGTTGATGAGATAGAGCCGGAAAAAGAAAAGGATTGCAGAAAACAGATAGGATCCTGAGACAACAATGGCCCCTTGTAGATATACTGATCAAAGCACACATATTCTGGGTAGAGAAGCCATTGGTAAGTGGAGCGCAGACAGCTGAAGGAAAGCTGTCACCTGACACTTGAGCAATGACGAAGGATGCCCGAGCCAAGGGAATGGTCAAAGGACTCCTCGGACAATCCCCTGGATGCTGACTGAGATCGCTGGGAGGCGGCATCTGACTATAGGTCAAATCCTGAATTTGTCCAGTGGTACTAAGACAGAATTCAGAATTAAGCATTATAAAAGCTCCCTGTGACACTACATGACACATGCTTTAAATTCATATTGCATGTAATTTTCCCAAAAACCCTGTGAGGGGGAACTTTCTTTTTCTGAAATAAAGAAACTAAGAAAGACAAAAAGAGAGGTGCATAGGAGCAGCCTGGCTCGTTGAGTACTCAGCTCTGACCGCTGAACACAATACCACAGCCGGACAAGACTTTTTCCCACAGTTTGAGAGGCTCAGCAGGGTTTGTTTCTGGTGAGGCCACACTCCTGGCTTGCAGAGGGCCACCATCCTGCTGTGTCCTTGGATGGCCTCTTCATAGCACACTTGGGAAAGAGTCATTCAGTCCTATCAGATTAGGGCAGTATCCTGATGACCTCAATCTGCTGTAATTGCCTCCTCAAAGGCCCTATCTCCAAATACAGTCACTTTAGGGGCTGGGCCTTCAGTATGAATTTGAAGGATACAAGTAGTCAGTAAAGTAGCAAGCGCAGTGTAACTGCACAACATATCTGCTCCCCATCCCGTGTGTGTGCGCGCGCGCGCATGTGTGTGTGTGTGTGTGTGTGTGTGTGTGTGTGTGTGTGTATGCCTTCAGGCCAGAGCTGTGACGTCAAGTGTCTTCCTTGATTACCCTCTACTTTATTTACTAAGACAGGATGTCTTACTGAACCCAGAGCTCTCTGATTTGGACAGTCTAGCTAGCCAGCTTGTCTCAGAGATACCCTGTCTCCACCTCCAGAGTACTGATATTACAGATAGACACTACTTTCTTTTTTTATTATATATATATTTTTTGTACAGGATTATGTTACTAATCAAATATAGACCCGTGTCCTCCACCCTATCCCCTCCCCACTCCACCAGAGCTAATGCATTCTGCCAAACATGCTTTTCATCTCTTTCTCAGTCTTTCTCAAAATTCTCCCTGTGGAAGTTGACTGTTTTGAGCAGAAGTTCACTGTTTCTGTCAGTTCTTTGATGCAGTTCTTTCTGTTGTTGTTGTTGTTGTTGTTGTTGTTGTTGTTTCTAATATGCATCACTCCCAACTACTTGGATAAAAGCTCAAGGAAGACACTACTTTCATGTGGGTTCTGGGGATCCAAACTCAGGTTCTCACACTTGGGTGGCAAGTGCTTTATCCACTGATCCATCTCTCCAGCGAGATTTTAATAAATGCACATATCCACATGACTATAAAGAATGGACTGTACAGGATTCTTATCATTGCCCTGCCCCAGTCCACCTGACAGCAGGAGGTCCTGCCACTGGCAGATTCATGGCAGCCATAGCCAGAGATATGAAGCCACGCCCCTCAAGACATATTCCTAGCCCCCCCACATACTGTGTGTGGCTCCCACCTGGGCAGCCCCCCATGCTTCCCTGCTCTGTTCTGGCTCCCAGGAGACTGGTCCTTGCAGCCGTGTTTCCACAGGGTACTTCCCCACTCCACCTTGAAGCCCAGATCTGGAGGTCTCCATGATTCCAGATGCCTAAGAAGGCTCACAGTTACATTCTGCTACATGACTCTAGGTCCTTCTCTCTAATGAAAAAGCACCCCTCCCTGTGGACCTCCCCTCCCTGTGGACCTCCCCTCCCCATGGTCCTCCCCTCCCTGTGGTCCTCTCCTCCCTGTGGTCCTCCCCTCCCTGTGGGCCTCCCCTCCCTGTGGACCTCTGGTTTGGAAGTAGAAGTACCTTCCTCTGGCTTTTGTTGTCCTCGGGGTGATCTCCTCATCCATTGTTTGGCTTCTCAGCTCTTCCATCTCCTGTATAACCAGTTCCCTTCCTTAAATGCCCTCTTTTTCAAATGTTCAGCATTGCTTCTCTCTTCCTTGTTATTCTTTTCTAGTAGCTGACCTACTCCCTACTTGTTATGACTGGCTTAGAAGCTGAAACAATTAGAGGCTTATCTGCAGAATCTGTTTCAGAAGCAAAAAGATGGAGTACTTAGCAAAGCTTTCTCCAGCAGATCATCAGGGCTGAACCGACCCTTGTACTCCACAAGGTGCCGTTTGCTTGCTTCATGTTGTTACTTCTTCCCCAGATGTGTTCATTGTACATGGTTTACCTGTGTTTCGGGCAGACTTCCGAAAGCTGTCAAATGTAGTGAAGCCTTGTGTCATGGTTTTCCAACTACTATTATAACAGTAAGCTGCTAAGTAGAATTTTCAATCTGCTGCATCTTTTCTTACTTATCATTTATTTATTTTTTATTTACTTATTTAATTTTTGAGACAGGGTCTTATGTAGCCCAGGCTAGGCTCAAACTCACTATACAGCAGATGATGGCTGTGAACTTCTTATCCTTGTGCCTCATCTCCTGAGTGCTAGGATTACAGATTTATGCAGTGCTGGGGATGGGACCCAGGGCTTAATTAAGCATGCTAGGCAAGGATCTACCAATTGAACCACATCTCCAGCCCACCACGTGGTTCAAAACCTCGGTTCCCAATATCAACTACTTAGAGAAAAGGAGGAACCAGGAAGTGTCTACCTTTGAGAAACTTTCTGCAGCCAGTAGCAATCTGGCTAACCCGCTGGAGAAGCACAAGCAGAGGCTGGTCCGCTCCACTCGTGATGCACTCTGGCTAACTGTAAGGTCCATGCGGAGTGGATTCCCAAGCCTGCGCAGAAGTATCTTCATCTCTAGTTTTGCTGCACAGCTAAGCCTTGCCTTCCAGAAGGCTTTGGCTCTGGTCAGGAGCAGCAGAAGGCAAGCTGCATCCTCTGGCTCACTGCCCCATGTGCCCAGGACTTCTCCAGAACCACAGTAGTTGTGAGTCAAGTTTTCTTTCCACAGCTCATCAAGGAGCTGTTGGCCTGCCCTGAGCGCGGGAATAGAAGTCCCGCTGTCAGGGGGTGAAAGGGAATCAGACAGTTCCCACCTCTCCTGCACTGTGTGATAAATCACTTCAGCCAGAGAAATGTCGTGAGACGACATGGCAGCTAAGGGGAGAAATTTAACCTAAAAAAAGAAAGGAAGGAAGAAAGAATCCTGTTAGTCACAGAGCTTTTCATTGGGACCACAGAGCTGGCTCTGTCTGTGGGAATAATAAAATCAGAGCCCTGTACTGTACCAGCCCCTCAGACAAAAGCAACTTCCTAGAATGTAACAGTCTGGGGTTTCTGAGCTGGATTTCGTTTTCACTGGGGAAAGGCATAAAATTAAAAAGAGGGACCAAGAAACTTTGAAGAAAGTCTAAGAAGTAAATAATCTCGCTATTCACACCAGAGAAGCTCGGCTGTGAGAGGCTCCACCTTACGGTCCATTCCATACCTGGTGAGTACAACAGTCTCCCAACTGGAATGTTCCCACAGTGGGCCAGCAACCCCAAAGGTCCTGCTAAATGCCACAGTTGCCTTCCAGATCTTGGAAAATAGGGTACAAAAGAAGAAGTGGGGGGCTGCAGAGAGAGCCTAGCGGTTAAGAGCACCGACTGCTCTTGCAGAGGACCCGGGTTCGATCCCCAGCACCCACCTGGCGGCTAAGAACCGTCTGTAACTCCAATTCCAGGAGAACACCAGTCCCAGGGGAATCCAAGACCCTCTTCTGACCTCCGCGGCATTGCATGACACGGGTGCACAAACCTACATGCAGACAGTACACTCATACACATACAAAAATAAATAAAATTAAAAAAAAAAAAACAAATATTTATAAAGTGCAAGGAGTCTGCTCACCTCACACGGGAGGGTACCTCACTTGTATTTTACTCCTATTCTTTGGACTTTGAAGCTTCTACTCTTACCCAGTCCATTTTTAGAACTACCCTCTGGTGGCTTGCTCCACTCAATAACATGCTAGCGTCTTTTCTAATCTTGCTGTCTACTCCCTAGGAAAAAGAGAGGCTATTTTATTTGGTGAGATTTAAACAAAAAAAAGAAGTGGGATATAGGCTTCATTTAAAGCAAAATCACACGAACCTGAAGGTGTGTGCAAAGGGCTCCAGCACACACTAGAAAAGATGCTAAAAGAAAAAAATAAAAACAGCCAGGTGTGGTGGCACATGCCTTTAATCCTAGCACTTGGAAGGCAGAGGCAGGCAGATCTTTATGAGTTCAAGGCCAGCCTGGTCTACAGAGTGAGTTCCAGGACAGCTGGGGCTACAGGGAGACCCTGTCTCAAAAAGGAGAGAGAGAGAGAGAGAGAGAGAGAGAGAGAGAGAGAGAGAGACCCACCCAGTGCAGAGTCTTGGAGCCACCTCATTTGAGAAACTTCTATGTCAGGGAAACAAGGATAGAAGCAGCCTGGCTTTTCAGAATAGCTGCAGTTTAGGATACCTGCAGATGTTGGTCTGGCCCAGAAGGTTGCCCTTGGGCCATATTTCAAAGAACACCCCTTTAAGTCTTCACTTGGCCCAGTGTGGACCTCAAGGTTGCTGATCCCAGCATCTGAACCAGGTTTCAAATGCTGCTTACATCCCCTATGGTCTCCTGTCTGAACTGGCTCCTAGTCCTCTGGGAGTCTTGGTGTCCAGGTGACTATGATTGGGGAGGGGGGTCCCCAGTATGGTTCCATTCAGCCTATTTTCCTGTCTCTGTTTAAGGCCAACATATACAAATTTTGCACACTGTTAGTTACACTTCAGCAGCCAGGAATTGCAGGAGTAGCTGCACTTGTGTAAACGTAGAAGCAGCAAGGAGGTGATCATGGTCCAAAGAGTAAAGCTGCCTCATTACCTTCCCCAGAGCAGTGGATTTCAGTGGTTCTCAAAGCTCTGGCAACACCTGTGTGCCGGGTGCAGTGTTCTATCTACCCTTCCTCACCACACGTTTTTAGCTCTAGGAGTTCCAGAGCCTATGGGTTGAGAATCAAGAAGGGAACATCACCTTGGGTCCGAAATCCAGACCTGTCTCAGCAGTGGGGGATTGGACCGGTGGGTTTCCCCTCAGGCGACGTAAGTAACAGTCTTCCTGCTCCGTCCCCAGATGGCAAGGTCAGCCCCGGCACGTTATCCGTAGGAAGCGCTTTAACCGTACCCTCTTNCCATGCTTCCCTGCTCTGTTCTGGCTCCCAGGAGACTGGTCCTTGCAGCCGTGTTTCCACAGGGTACTTCCCCACTCCACCTTGAAGCCCAGATCTGGAGGTCTCCATGATTCCAGATGCCTAAGAAGGCTCACAGTTACATTCTGCTACATGACTCTAGGTCCTTCTCTCTAATGAAAAAGCACCCCTCCCTGTGGACCTCCCCTCCCTGTGGACCTCCCCTCCCCATGGTCCTCCCCTCCCTGTGGTCTCTCCTCCCTGTGGTCCTCCCCTCCCTGTGGGCCTCCCCTCCCTGTGGACCTCTGGTTTGGAAGTAGAAGTACCTTCCTCTGGCTTTTGTTGTCCTCGGGGTGATCTCCTCATCCATTGTTTGGCTTCTCAGCTCTTCCATCTCCTGTATAACCAGTTCCCTTCCTTAAATGCCCTCTTTTTCAAATGTTCAGCATTGCTTCTCTCTTCCTTGTTATTCTTTTCTAGTAGCTGACCTACTCCCTACTTGTTATGACTGGCTTAGAAGCTGAAACAATTAGAGGCTTATCTGCAGAATCTGTTTCAGAAGCAAAAAGATGGAGTACTTAGCAAAGCTTTCTCCAGCAGATCATCAGGGCTGAACCGACCCTTGTACTCCACAAGGTGCCGTTTGCTTGCTTCATGTTGTTACTTCTTCCCCAGATGTGTTCATTGTACATGGTTTACCTGTGTTTCGGGCAGACTTCCGAAAGCTGTCAAATGTAGTGAAGCCTTGTGTCATGGTTTTCCAACTACTATTATAACAGTAAGCTGCTAAGTAGAATTTTCAATCTGCTGCATCTTTTCTTACTTATATTTATTTATTTTTTATTTACTTATTTTAATTTTTGAGGACAGGGTCTTATCTGTAGCCCAGGCTAGGCTCAAACTCACTATACAGCAGATGATGGCTGTGAACTTCTTATCCTTGTGCCTCATCTCCTGAGTGCTAGGATTACAGATTTATGCAGTGCTGGGGATGGACCCAGGGCTTAATTAAGCATGCTAGGCAAGGATCTACCAATTGAACCACATCTCCAGCCCACCACGTGGTTCAAAACCTCGGTTCCCAATATCAACTACTTAGAGAAAAGGAGGAACCAGGAAGTGTCTACCTTTGAGAAACTTTCTGCAGCCAGTAGCAATCTGGCTAACCCGCTGGAGAAGCACAAGCAGAGGCTGGTCCGCTCCACTCGTGATGCACTCTGGCTAACTGTAAGGTCCATGCGGAGTGGATTCCCAAGCCTGCGCAGAAGTATCTTCATCTCTAGTTTTGCTGCACAGCTAAGCCTTGCCTTCCAGAAGGCTTTGGCTCTGGTCAGGAGCAGCAGAAGGCAAGCTGCATCCTCTGGCTCACTGCCCCATGTGCCCAGGACTTCTCCAGAACCACAGTAGTTGTGAGTCAAGTTTTCTTTCCACAGCTCATCAAGGAGCTGTTGGCCTGCCCTGAGCGCGGGAATAGAAGTCCCGCTGTCAGGGGGTGAAAGGGAATCAGACAGTTCCCACCTCTCCTGCACTGTGTGATAAATCACTTCAGCCAGAGAAATGTCGTGAGACGACATGGCAGCTAAGGGGAGAAATTTAACCTAAAAAAAGAAAGGAAGGAAGAAAGAATCCTGTTAGTCACAGAGCTTTTCATTGGGACCACAGAGCTGGCTCTGTCTGTGGGAATAATAAAATCAGAGCCCTGTACTGTACCAGCCCCTCAGACAAAAGCAACTTCCTAGAATGTAACAGTCTGGGGTTTCTGAGCTGGATTTCGTTTTCACTGGGGAAAGGCATAAAAATTAAAAAGAGGGACCAAGAAACTTTGAAGAAAGTCTAAGAAGTAAATAATCTCGCTATTCACACCAGAGAAGCTCGGCTGTGAGAGGCTCCACCTTACGGTCCATTCCATACCTGGTGAGTACAACAGTCTCCCAACTGGAATGTTCCCACAGTGGGCCAGCAACCCCAAAGGTCCTGCTAAATGCCACAGTTGCCTTCCAGATCTTGGAAAATAGGGTACAAAAGAAGAAGTGGGGGGCTGCAGAGAGAGCCTAGCGTTAAGAGCACCGACTGCTCTTGCAGAGGACCCCGGGTTCGATCCCCAGCACCCACCTGGCGGACTAGAACCGTCTGTAACTCCAATTCCAGGAGAACACCAGTCCCAGGGGAATGCAAGACCCTCTTCTGACTCCGTCGGCATTGCATGACACGGGTGCACAAACCTACATGCAGACAGTACATCATACACATACAAAAATAAATAAAATTAAAAAAAAAAAAACAAATATTATAAAGTGCAAGGAGTCTGCTTCACCTCACACGGGAGGGTACCTCACTTGTATTTTACTCCTATTCTTTGGACTTTGAAGCTTCTACTCTTACCCAGTCCATTTTTAGAACTACCCTCTGGTGGCTTGCTCCACTCAATAACATGCTAGCGTCTTTTCTAATCTTGCTGTCTACTCCCTAGGAAAAAGAGAGGCTATTTTATTTGGTGAGATTTAAACAAAAAAAGAAGTGGGATATAGGCTTCATTTAAAGCAAAATCACACGAACCTGAAGGTGTGTGCAAAGGGCTCCAGCACACACTAGAAAAGATGCTAAAAGAAAAAAGATAAAAACAGCCAGGTGTGGTGGCACATGCCTTTAATCCTAGCACTTGGAAGGCAGAGGCAGGCGTATCTTTTTGAGTTCAAGGCCAGCCTGGTCTACAGAGTGAGTTTCCGGACAGCTGCGGGCTACAGGGAGACCCTGTCTCAAAAGACCAAAAAAAAAAAAAAAAAAATGGGGGACATTGTTTAAGGAGAAAACAATTTAAAAGAACAATACTGGGGGGCTCAAGATTTGGCTCAGTGGTTAACAGCAGCAGCTGCTCTTGCAGAGGACCCGGATTCAATTCCCAGCTCTGACGTGGTGGCTAACAACCATCTGTTGGAACGCCAGTTCCAAGGGAATCCAATGCCTTCTGACTCTACAGGCATTGCATGACATGGGTGCACTCACACACATGCAGGCAATATGCTCATACACATAAAATAAAATTAATAATTTTTTAAAAAAAGCAATACTGTCACAAGAAAACAAACTGTTTTATCTAAAATTGAAAGTGGATTTGGCAGGCTGTGGTGCATACACCTTAAGTCTTAGCACTTGGAAGGCAGACCAGATGGATCTCTGTGAGACTGAGGCCACCCTGGTGTACATAGCGAGTTCCAGGACAGCTGGGGCTACAAGAAACCTTGTCTCAAAGAAAAAAAAGTGGTTATGGAATTAGATGTCTTAACATTACACATAAAGCTGAGCATGGTGGCGCATGCCTGTAAGCCACTTGGTGGCTGAGGCAGGAAGATCGTGAGTTCCAGGTCAGTCTGGACTACACAGTAAGACCCTGTCTCAAAATACCTAAAACAGGACTGGGGAGATGGTTCACTGGTTAAGAGCACTGGCTGCTCTTGCAGATGACCGGGGGTTTGCATCCCAGCAACCCACATAGCATCTAACAACAGTCCATAACTCCAGTTCCAGGGGATCCAACACTATCTTCTGTTCTCAGGCACTGCATAACATGGGGCACTTATATACATGCAGGTGTAACACTCATACATATAAAATAAAAATAAATAAATAAATATTTTTAAATATTTTTTTAATTTTTATTTATTTCTGTATGTGTATGAATGTACTGTCTGCATAAATATTTTTTTAAAAAACTAAGTCAAGAGAATTACATAAGGGACTGGAGAAATGACCCAGTGGTTAAAAGCAGTACTTGCTCTTGCAGAAGACTGGGCTTGGTTCCTTGCTAACCCACCTAGTCACTTGGTAGCTAACAAGTCTCCAGTTCCAGGGGATCTGATGCCCTCTTCTGGGCATTGCATAACAATGGTACACTTACATAGGGAGAGACAAAACATACCCATAAAATAAAAATAAATCAGCTGGGTGTGGTGGCACACAGCCTTTAATCTCAGAATTCGTGAGGCAGAGGCAGGTGGATCTCTGTGAGAGTAAGTCCAGCCTGGTCTACATAACAAGTTCCAGGCCAGCTGGGGCCATAGGGAGATCCTGTCTCAAAAGACCAAATCAATAAATCAATACATAAATACATAAATAAGTAAAAAAAATTTAGGGACCTGGAGAGATGGCTCAGCAGTTAAGAGCACTGGCTGCTAGTGCAGGTTTGGTTCCCAGCACTGGTATGGTGGCTAACAACTGTCAGTAATTTCAGTTCCAGGGAATCTAACATCCTCTTCTGGCTTCTGTGGTCATGTACAGGTGTCTTTATATGCACATAGGCAAAATATACATATAAAAAATTAAAAATTAAATAAATAAATGGGGCTAGAGAGATGGCTCGGTTGTTAAGAGCACTGGCTGCTCTTGTACAGGACCCAGGTTTGATTCCCACTACCCACTTGGCAGCTAACAACAGTAGGTAACTTCAGTTCCAGGAGATCCTATGCTCTCTTCGGACCTCCACAGGCATTGCACCACATGGGCACATTTACATGCATCCAGGCAATAGACTCATACACAGAAAATAAAATAAAATAAAATAAAATATTAAAAATAATAAATGAGTAAACATCTTAAAAACATTACCTAAGCCTAAATCCTGTCTCCTGAGTGGCAAGCTGTGTGAGTTGAAGACCTCTGCCTTACTGTTCTCAGTCCCTTCATCACCCACCCAGCTTGTGCCTTTCCACATTCTCTTTCTTCAAAGGCAGCTATGACTCTCAGCATTCTTTCAGAGAAGAGCATACTTCTAAATTATTCATTCCACACTGCTACTTACTTCCACTTCTTTACTTCCCAGAAGTACTTGCTATGTTTGAACCCAGTGAAAATCAGCAATGTTCAAACAAATAATGAATCATTCCTGATAACATTTCAGGCCTGTATAGAAATTTCCTTACATTCCACCTGATACCAAATACAGAAATTCACTACAAATTTTACCTCTTTTACACTGGTGATTCACAATTCTATGGGTTGGATAACACTTTTATTTTTTATTGAGCCCTTGTAATGTTATACAACAGTTCTTACTCAAGAGACCCCCCTCCCCTATCCACGCCCCTCCACCCCCCACCACACTTCATGTATTACACCAAACATGGTAAGTCCTATCCAGTCCACCATTTGTACCCAGATGTCCTTCATCCACTGGAGTCTAGTCAGCTCAACTAGAGATCGTAAGGACTATTCTTCCCCACCCAGTAGCAATCAGCCTCCAATATTTCTCAGTCTAGATCTAGCCCACCACCCATCTCTCTCTTTTCCTCTGGGCCCTTGTTTAATTGTCCTGTGCTTGATGCCACCATTCCGCAAGTTCGCAGGCACAAGCTTCCGGTGGTGTGAAAGCCTCTGCTCTGTATTTATGAACCAGCTGTGGCTCATACAATCTTTCTGCCTTCTCTTCCACAATGGTAACTGAGCCATGGGTGGTGAGGTTCAATATAGGAGTCCTGACCAGGAATACAAACTCTGAATCTCTTATTATTTAAAACTTGGCCACTTGTGGCCTTGTGTATGCATCACACTCTGTTGTATAAGAAAGCTTCACTGGTGAAGATTGAGGAATGCATTATTTTTCTGTGTACCCCTCATTCTGCTATGTTCCATGAGCCTCAGGTGTAGAGGTTCAACTGTAGATGTGTCACCTAGGACTGGGTATCTCTTAGATGTATATTCTCTGTGTCTGACCAGTTGTGGAATTCAGCAATAGCCACCATCTGATGCAAAAAAAAAAAAAAAAAAAAAGAAAGCTTCCTTGATGAGTGGTGTACAATTTGCTTGTCTGTAAATATAAGCACCCATGTGTAACGTATGGTGAGAAATTTCATTTGTCTAGAGATATGACCAGGCTAGGGTTTTCTCTATGATCTATGTCCAAAAATCAGTGGCCTTTCTAACAAACAAACAACAAAGATAACAAACAAACAGAACAAGCATTCAAGGAAATCCTCCCATTCATAATAACCTCCCCCCAAAAAATGCTTAGGAATAAACATAACCAAAGAATTAAAGTTCTCTACAATGAAATTTTCTAATTTTTTTTTTTTTTTGGTCTTTTTGAGACAGGGTCTCCCTGTAGTTTCAGCTGTCCTAAAACTCACTATGTAGACCAGGCTGGCCTTGAACTCACAAAAATCCACCTTTCTCTGCCTCCTAAGTGTTGGGATTAAAGGCATGCACCACCATGTCCAGCTGAAATTTTCAAATCTTTAAAGAAAGAGATAGAGGAAGACACTAGGAGATGGAAAGACCTACAATGCTCATGAATTGGTAGAATCAATATTGTGAAAATGACCATTTTACCAAAAGCAATTGTATTAGTCACTTTTCTGTTGCTGTGATAAAAACCACCATGACCAAGGGAACTTATAAAAGGAAGAGTTTATTTGAGCTTACGATTGACAATTCCAGGGAATTAGAATCCATTATGGCGGGAGGCATGGTGGCCAGGGCTGGAGCAGAAAGCTGAGGTTTACATTTTCCAGTGAGCACAAGAAACAGGAAGCATATGGAAACTGGCAAGCCTTTTTGAACTCTCTGAGCCCACCCCCAGTGACACACTTCCTCCAGGATGGCCACACCTTCTGAGACCTCTCAAAACAGTGCCACCAATTAGGGACAAAATGTCTGAATACTTGAAACCAATGGGAGACATTCTCATTCAAACCACTACAGCATTTCAATGCCAAACACAATACCATGACATTCTTCACAGAGCTTGAAAAACATCATCCTAAAATTCATATAGAAATACACAGGACCCCAGAAAGCCAAAGCAATCTTGGGCAAAAAGAACAATGCTGGGGAGATCACCATAAGAGATCTCAAATCATATTATAGAGCTATAGTCATAAAAATATTGTTTTTTATACTCTATCCTTTATTGATGTTTTATGTATTTCATATATCATTTTTCATTTCTGTTCAGGCATATTCCCCTATCCCTTCCCCCAACCCCATCCCATCCCATCCCAGATCATGTATTCTGTCATAACTGTCCTGCATCTTTCTCTCAGTCTTTTTTATGCTTAGGAATTCACATTTTCCTCTGTTAATTTCATATTATTCTAAAATATGGATAGATACTTCCACCCATATATAGTAATTTCAGAGTCTGAAAATAATTGGTGGATGGATTCTAGAGCCCATTGAGGGATTCACATTATAACAACATAGTTACTTTCAGATAAACCAAAAATATAACCATACTGTCATTCAGCTTGCCTTTTGTCTGGGGGATTTGGTGTTAGCATCCACAAATGAGGGAAACCATTCTCCATTTGTCTTTCTGGGACTGTGTCAGCTCACTCAGCATAATGGTTTCAAGCCCCATCCACTTGCCTGCAAAGTTCTTAATGCCATCCTTCTTTACCACTGAATAGTACTCCATTGTGTAGATGTACCACATTTTTGTCATCCACTCATCTCTTGAGGGGCATATGGGTTGGTTCCAGCTCTTCGCTATTGTGAAGAGAGCTGCAATAAACATGGATGTGCATATATCTTTGCAGTAGGATGAGTCTTTGGGGTATATACCCAGAAGTGGTGTGATTGGGTCAGGTGATAAGCTCATTCCGAGTCTTTTAAGAGTTCTCCACACTGCTTTCCATAGTGGTTGTCCAAGTTTACATTCCCACCAGCGGTGAATGAGTGTTCCCCTTTCCCCACAACCCCTCCAGCATCTGTTGTCTTTTGTTTCCTTGATCTTAGCTAGACGTACTGGAGTGAGATGATATCTGAGAGTGGTTTTAATTTGCATTTCCTTAATTATTAATGATGATGAACACTTTTTAATTTTTTATTTTATTTATTTATTTATGTGTATGAATATACTGCCTGCATGTGGGTTTGTGCGCCCATGTCGTGCAATGCCGCAGAGGTCAGAAGAGGGCGTCAGATTCCCCTGCAACTGGAGTTCTCCTGGAATTGGAATTACAGATGGTTCTCAGCTGCCATGTGGGTGCTGGGGCTCAAACCCGGGGTCTCTGCAAGAGCAGCCGGTGCTCTTAACTGCTAGGTCATCTCTCCAGCCCCAATGATGAACACTTTTTAAGATGTTTCTAAGCCATCTTTAATTCCTCACTGGTGAAGACTCTGTTCAGCTCTTTACTCCATCTTTTGAGTAGGTCATTTGTCTTCTTACTTCTTTGTTTTTTGAGTAGTTTATATATTCTTGACATTAATGCTCTGTCAGATGTGTTGCTGGTAAAGATTTCTTCCCACTTTATGGGTTTTCTCTTCACCTCCTTGATTGTTTCTTTCGCTGTACAGAAACTTTTGAGTTTTATGAGATCCCACTTGTCAACTGTTGACCTTACTTCCCATGCGGCTGCTATCTGGTTTAGAAAGTCTCCTCCTACACCTGTGTCTTGTAGGTTGTTGCCAACTTTTTCTTTTATCAGCTTCAGGGTTTCAGGCTTCACATTGAGATCTTTGATCCACTTGAAGTTGAATTTTGTACAGGGTGAGAGGTAGGGGTTTAATTTTGTTCTTCTACAAATGGTGATCCAATTTTGCCAATATCATTTGCTGAAGATGCTATCTTTCCTCCATTGAGCTTTATTGGCCCCTTTGTCAAACATGAGGTGGCTGAAGTTATATGAGCTCAAGTTTGGATCTTCAATTTTGTTCCATTGGTCAATGGTTCTGTTTTTGTTTTTTTTTTTTTTTTTGCCAGTACCAGGCTGTCTTTATGACTATAGCTTAAACAGACCCATAAACACTTGAGGAAATTGAAGATGTAATAAAAAGCCTCTCAACTAAAAAAAGCTCAGGCCCAGATGGCTTCACAGCAGAATTCTATAAAACATTTAAAGAGGTCTTACAACCATTACTACTCAAACTTTTCAGAAGGATACGGAGGGAAATATCCCAAATTGCTTCTACAAAGCCAGCATCACTCTAATACCAAAACCAGGCAAAGACACAAACAAGAAAGAAAACTATAGACCCATATCATTGATGAACACAGATGCAAAAATTCTCAACAAAATACTTGCAAATCACATACAGACCCACATCAAAAAGATCATCCATCATGACCAGGTTGGATTCATACCAGAGATACAGGGATGGTTCAACATACATAAATCAATAAATATCATAAAACACATAAATGGACTTAAAGACAAAAACCACACAATCATCTCAATTGATGCAGAAAAAGCTTTTGACAAAACCCAGCATCCCTTCATGCTTAAAGTCTTAGAGGGAATTTGGACTGGAGGGATCATTCCTCAATTGTAATCAATGCCATATACAAGAACCCACAGCCACCACATCATCCTAAATGGAGAAAAGTTGGAAGCATTAACCTTTTTTTTTTTTTTTTTGGTCTTTTCGAGACAGGGTCTCCCTGTAGCCCCAGCTGTCCTGGAACTTGCTCTGTAGACCAGGCTGGCCTTGAACTCACAAAGATCCACCTGCCTCTGCCTCCCCGAGAGCTAGGATTAAAGGCGTGTGCCACCACGCCCAGCGGAAGCATTCACCTTAAAGGCAGGAACACAATAAGGCTGTCCACTATCACCACTCCTCTTCAATATAATGCTTGAAATGCTGGCTAGGGCAATAAGGAAAGAAAGCTAAAGGAGTACTAATTGGAAAAGAGGAAATAAACCTATCCCTTTTTGCAGATGATATGATAGTTTACCTAAGGGATGCTAAAAACTCCACCAGAAAACTCTTAGAAACGATCAAAATTTCAATAAAGTGGTGGGATACAAAATAAACCTAAAAAAATCAGTAGCCTTCCTTTACACCAACAATAAGCAACTAGAGAAGGAATATAAGGAGACCTTCCCAATCACAATACCCTCAAAAAATAAAATAAAGTACCTAGGAATAAACCTAACCAAAGACACCAAAGACCTCTACAACAAAAATTTTAAAACCCTGAAGAAGGAGATTGAAAATGACATCAAAAGATGGAAAGACCTCCCATGCTCATGGATTGGAAAAATTAATATAGTAAAAATGTCCATTCTACCCAAATTAATATACAGACTCAATGCACTCCCAATCAAAATCCCCTTGAGCTTTTTCACAGACTTAGAAAAAAAATCCTTAAACTCATATGGAAAAACAAAAGGCCCCAAATAGCTAAAGCAACCCTGAGTGAAAAGTGCAATACTGGAGGGATTACATTACCAGACTTCAAGCTACAAAAATATTGTTTTTAAAATGCTGACTTTCAAAGTTGAGATGCCCAACTTTCAATAAAAATATCCATGTATCTAAGCCAGGCCCCAGGGAAAGATATTTTTGAGCTTGTGTCCAATTTTTCTTCTCATGCTCATTTTTAAAATTTTTGTATGTCAATAAAGACACAGAAAAATTTACTTCAGTAACCAGCCAGTCTTTTAAAACCTATCTCTGATTTGGCCACACTTCTATTACTACATCAAAATATTTAGGAAGTGTTTTTTCCACATCATGCTCTGGTTATGGCAGAGGTTAAGCTTGGTGAATAACAAATCTGTGTCCAGAGGATGGTTATAAAGATTCCTACTGTGATTCTGGCGTTCTCACTCCTGACTGTGGTAAACTGCTACAGAGACAGCTGTAGCAAGCCCCCAGCTGCATGCAAAGCACAGGCATGTGGCCTCGTTATTGCTCTCCTAGATAGTGAAGCTCCACTCTGCTTGCATCTGGCATGGCTGTGTTATTTGTTTTGGCCCATACGATCTGGCAGAAGGGACTCAGAGTGACTGTTAGGCCTAGACCTCAAGAAGCCTTGGAAATTCCATTCTATACTCTTAGAGACCCAAGCTTCTGTGTAATGAAGACCAGGCTACCCTGCCAGAGTCTTGTAGAAAACCAACAAGGTGCCTATCTGAAAATCACCTCAGGAATACAGGGAGATCATACTAGACCATGCATCCCAGCCAAGGCCAGCCAGCACCTGTAGAGCAGAGGCCAGCCTTCCCCATTACACCTTGTTCACAAGACGTCCAGGAAATGACTGCTTCAAGCTACTGTGTATTGCAGTATTTTGTTACATAATAGTAATCTAACTAAAACATAAATCTTACATAAAATGATTAAACTTACATAATGTATTAAAACATAAATCTTACATAAAATGATTAAACAGCTACAGAGAATTGACACATCAGAGATAACTGTTTTGTAAAAACTTAATTTCAGCATAGAAATGTAAATGATAAACAATGGCCTACTGCAAAGGTGTCACTCTAATATCTATGTTCTCTTCTTTGCTGACAAGGACCAGCAACATCAGAAATGCAGGGGAACCTCTTGGAAATATAATTTCTTAATCTCCTACCAAATAAGAAACTGCAAGTGTAGCCCAGTAGTTTGTATGTCATCAAGTCCTGAAGGGAATCTAGTGCATGTTTTCATTTGAGAACTTCAGTTTTAAAGCAACAAAACTACAGAGGTTAAGCTGCTATACAAGTCCACCCAGATGAAAACCAGTTCAGGAGTCTTGGGGTAGGTAACAAATAAATTCTGGACAGTCAGAACTAAGTAGAAATGATAAAACAAGCATTCTTTATCTGTTTTACCTTCATGCTGGCAGGAATTCAGATGCAATGGCTGGAGCCCCAGAAACTCTCTTGGGCCATGAGATGATCCTGGGACATGAATCCATATACAGCAGTATATGGGACATTGGCACTATGGAGTTGACATATTAGCTCTGGATTAACTGACTTTAGCATCTTGAATGTAGAAAGTTCTGTCTTGTTTAGTCTGTTATTCTATGTTACACAGTTAAGATTAGAGTCTAGCTAATGTAACATATTAACGAAGTTAGTCTCCCTTCCCCTCACCTTCTGAGACATTATTTTTAATATAAGAATATTTTACTTTCTCAACTTGCCACATTATCTGTTATAGTTCTTACTTGTCTAGTTGTGAAATTAGCCATCCTTCTATTTGACCTCAAGTTGTTTCATGAGGGCAATTTGGTATCTCTTATCATTGAACAATCCAACACACTTCTAATCTCACAACAGATATTTGGTTAACACTAACCAAGTTGTTTGGACAGATGTAATAGTGCATATAGGCCAGCCAAATTTTTTCTAGGCAGGCTTTCAGCTCCAATAAACTAAACAATCTTCAAAATAACTCTTTTTTTTTTCCGATACTCAATATTCAACAACACTCTTTGCTACCTACAAAACACTTCCATTCCACATTTTAATCTGAACCTGAACCAATAATCACAGTAACCAACAATTTCTGATGACTTAAAATAGGCCAAGGACAAATTCCAATAAAGGAGAGGCCTCCTACAACATGCATGGACAGTTTTCCTTAAACTCTCAGGTTCATCAGAAAAAGTCTGAGAAACTGTCAGAGCCCAAGGAGCCCAAGGAGACAAGATGATGAAATGCAACAGGTGCCCTGGCTGGGAACCAGACACAGAAACCAAGCAGTTCTGCATCAATGATGGGCTCCAAGCAATGATGTTCATATAATTAGAACTGGTTGATTATGACAAATGTTTCACACTAATGTACAATGCTATTGGTAGGTAAACTGTGGTGGTGTGGGGCAGAGAGGGAACGTAGGAATTGTAGTACTATATGCTTGCTTCTTCAACAAATTCAAAACTGCCCATAAAAATTAATTTACTAGGGCAGGGGAGATGTCTCAGCAGGTAAAGACACTTGCCACCAAGCCTAATGACTTGAGTTCGATCTCTGGAACCTGCATGTTGGAAGGAGGAAAACCTATTCCCAAAAGTTGTTCTCTCATATCTATATGTGCACCATGATATACAATACACATGCAATAAAGAATAATGCATTTTTTGAGTTTACTAATAAGAGAAATGTATCACAGACTAACATATATCCTTAGAAAGAATGAGATATGGCGAACATTATTTTACAGATATATTAAGGTCTTTTCCCACAAGTCCTGGAGAAAGATGCCTAAACATCTCTTCTGGGTCAAAATTTATTTGATCCAATCATTTAAATGATGTGAATTGATTACTATGAATCAGCAAGTGGCTGACTTTATGTGAATCTATGAGAAAAATTCCCAAAATCAAAAGTTAGAGGAAAGAGGGGGTTTGCACCTGTCTGCTGAAGCTGAAAGGCCACAAGCAAACATTTTCAAGCATGTGCAATTCTAAAATGTGTCATATTTGCATGCCAATGGCACATGTAATCCTCCAACAGCTAAAAACAACTGAGTTTGATATCTAAATAGCAGGAATAATTACTTGACAATGAAGTTAGCAGATGGTACCCATTGTTAAGAACACATAACTCATACATCATAAGGTAAAAAGCTTTTTCAAGAATGGGTTTGTGTCTAATCCCAGGTACAAATATCGTAAAGGCTGAATACACAACTGTTCTATGCTGAAAGAATACCTTCAAAGAGAAAAATCTGTCACAGAACTCCCTTCAAAAGACACCCACTATAAACTCCCATAACTTATGTTTTGGCAGAACCATAGCATGATCATTGCTGCCACCCCATCGACTGCAGAAACATGCATCGCCTTAGCTGGCCAAGCTCAGATTCCTGACCATGAAATGCTATTTTGCTATGATAATGTGGTTCACTCAGATAAACATATATGAGCTGTGCACTTTGAAGAAATGTTCTGCAAAAGCTATTATTCACTCTTTTAGCACCTACACTCTGAATTACTATCAATAGGTAGCATACAATCCCAATACCCACCTGAAAAAATACCCAAGTACAATGGATTGAAATGAATCTGCACACCAAAACCATATGCTAAAATCCTAATCCCCGATACGATAGCCTTTGAAGGTGGTGAGGTAATTTAGGTCACAAAGGCGAGACCTTTTGAATGGGTAAGCGTACTTACAAGAGCCCCCAGAGACTTCTCTAGGTCTCTCTCTGCCTCATGAAGATACACCATGAAGAAAGCAAGTACTCTCAGATGCCAAATCTGGGGTACTTGGTCTTGGCTTTCCTGCAACTTCTACAACTGTGAGAAGTAAATCTTGACATTTTGTAATAACAGCCCAAACTGACCAAGACATCAGGGGAGTGTTTGCATCTATGAGTTCATTGCATTTCATGGTCCCTCAGCCTACCTCACTCTAATTATTCTTTAAAGTTCAGCTGAGGCATGAACTCCAGTGTTTCTGAACATGTGGACCATCTCCATATACTCCCATGGCATTCCTGATAGCCTCAATCACAGGATGTATCACATTTAGCATGAGTCAAGAAGTACTGAATAAATGGTTTATCTATGAGGCTATTCCCAGCACTCAGGAATCAAAGATAACAATCCTTCTGCAGAAAAGCATAAAATAACAGTAAACTATTATACATAAGCGAATGTTATAGTACATTAACTTGGGAGGTACTTTGGAAAAAGAAAACACTCTCCTCTCAGGAAGGGGAGAGGAGGGGAAAAGAGGGGAGGAGGTAAAAGAAGGAGGGAGGGGAGGGAAAGGAAGGGATCCATTAATTCAGATAGACTAGCTGGGCAGTGAAGTTCTGGGGCCTGCCTATCTCCACCTTCCTGTAGGTTCAGTGTGTGCTCTGGCAGCTGGCTTTTAGACAGGTGCTAAGGGTTCAAACTCAGGTTCCCATGTTTGCATGGTTATCACTTTAGCCAGGAGACCATCTCCCTAGCCCCTGGGGTTGCAATCTTAAAGTGGTAAAGGTGGACTTCAGAAAGGATATGAGATAGGCACAATCTTTGTGAGTTCAAGGCCAGCCTGGTCTACAGAGTGAGTTCCAGGACAGCTGGGGCTACAGGGAGACCCTGCCTCAAAAAAAAAAAAAAAAAAAAAAAGAAAGTGAGGGAGTTAACTCTGTAGGTACTAGAGGAGAAAGATTCCTGGGAAAGGGAAGAACTACAGCAAAGACCTACTACTGGTGGTATCATGCTCTGCAAGATTGAAAAATGGCAAAGAAGCCAGTGGGTATAGAGCAAAGGTCACCAAGAATGAGGAAGAGGGGAAGAGAGGTGAAGCACAGAGTGTTGGTTTCATGCAGCCTGTGGGCCATGACAAAGATTGGCTTCTATCAAGAGAGAAGCAAGGAGTGGGAGGTGGAATCGAGAGCCATGCTCTAACTGTCCCAAGATTTGTTCTGGCTACTGTGTTGAGAATAGAATTGTAGTAGAGCCAAGACAAAAGCTGAAAAATGTGTTAAGGAGTAATTATAGGTGAGATGATGAAGCCTCAGGCCAGAATAGTACTAGCAGCAGAAGGCAGGTTCTAGATTTCAAGCCTTGATCGGTGGGACATGGGGAGTAAGAGACAGGGAGGTGCAGGGACCGTGCCAGGGACTTTGATCAGATCAGCTACTACACTGGAGTTACTGTGGACTGAGGGGAGAAGAGGAACAGGTTAGGATGCAACGAGCAGGAACGAGGATGAATAAAAATGTGGTTGCCTGGAAACTTTCCATTGGCACTGTCTGGGAAGACGCAGCAGGCACAAGGAGAGTGGGTGTTAGTGGATTGAAAGAAACTCTGGAGTTCAGCAGAAGGGCATTCTGGACCCATTTTTATTGGCAACACTCTGTGTAAGGACAACACAGCAAAAGAAAAAAGCACAGAAACCAATGGCTCTAAGGACGAAAGTGATTTAAAAGAATTAGACTCGGGCTGGAGAGATGGCCTAGAGGTTAAGAGCGCCGACCGCTCTTGCAGAGGACCCGGGTTCGATCCCCAGCACCCACATGGCGGCCGAGAACCATCTGAAACTCCAATTCCAGGAGAATTCCAGTTCCAGGGGAATCCGAGACCCTCTTCTGACCTCCGCGGCATTGCACGACACGGGTGCACAGACTTGCATGCAGACAGTACATTCATACACATAGAGAAATAAATAAAATTAATAAAAAGAAAAGGTTAAAAAAAAAAAAAAGAAAAAAAGAATTAGACTCTTGGGGCTGGAGAGATGGCCTAGCGGTTAAGAGCACTGACCACTCTTGCAGAGGACCCGGGTTCGATCCCCAGCACCCACATGGTGGCTGAGAACTGTCTTTGACTCCAGTTCCAGGGGAATCCGACACCCTCTTCTGACCTCCTCGGCATTGCACGGGTGCACAAACCTGCATGCAGATAGTTCATTCATACACATAAAAAATAAATAAAATTTTTAAAAATGTTTGGGAAAAAAAAAGAATTAGACTCTAAATTCCAAAAATTCTTAAAATGATTTCCCAACATTCACCTCTTTATACATGGCACAAGAATGAAGTGCGAACTTAAAAATCTATATAAAAAATTCTAGAAGTTTTCAGTGAATATCAATTTGGTAACAAGAACTCATGCCATAGTTTTAAAAGATTAACTTTTCCTTGATAGAATGAACTATGGTTGGGACTGAAGAGATGGCCCAGTGGTTAAGAGTGCCAACTGCTCTTACAGAGGACCCAGGTTCGATTCTCAACACCCACATGGCGGCTAAGAACTGTCTTAATGCTGAGCATGGTGGTGCACACCTTTAATCCTAGGACTCGGGAGGCAGAGGCAGGCAGATCTCTGTGAGTTCAAGGCCAGTCTGGTCTACAGCGTGAGCTTCAGGCCAGGTGGGACTTAAAGGGAGACCCTGTTTCAAAAATACCAAAAAAAAAAAAATTAAAGTTAAATAAAAAATCAAAAAGAATTAAAATTTCCAGCACTCAGGAGGCAGAGACAGGCAGGCCAGCCTGGTCTACATAGCAAGTTCCAGGAAAGCTGGGGCTACAGGGAAACCCTGTCTCAAAAAGACCAAAAAAAAAAAAAAAATGAACTATAGTAATGGGAATATCCACCTCACCTGCTGTGACACAAAGGGATGTTTTCTTTTCACCTTCAAAAATCCTGTGATGTCGTGTCCATTATTTTCTCCCTTGAGAAAGGACAAGACAGTAGAGAAAACTCACATCTTTGTATGTCCCATACAATCTTTGCAGTATGTTTTAATCATTTGTTATTTAATAACAGGACTATCTCAGAGATAATGCAGGCTTGGTTTCAAACCACCTCATTAAGGTTAATATTACAATAAAGTAAGTCACATACTTTTTTTTTGTTTTCCAGAGTTCTGATTAACTTTCTATTGCTGTGAGTAAACACCGACTAAAACCCACTTGGGGAGGAAAGGGTTTATTTTCCTTTCACCATGGAGGGGAGTTGAAGGCAGAAACTGAAGCACAGACCGTGAAGGAGCACTGCTTACAGACTGGCTCCTCGGGCCTGCTTTCCTATACAACACAGGACCACACTCCCAGGGAAAATACCACCCACACTGGGCCAGGCTCTCCTCCATCATTCAACAATCAAGAAAATGCCTCACAAACATGTCCACAAGGTCAAGCCAATAGAAATTCCCTAACTGAGGTTCCTGCTCCCCAGGTGTGTCAAGTTGACAACTAAAGCTCTCCAACACACCTAGTGCAATGTAAGAGTTCTGTTTATATAACTGTGTGAGCCCAAATGTCCATACCAGTGATGGTTAATCTTGATTTTCAAATTGATGGAATTTAAAATGAGTGTTAGGCATATCTGTGAGGAGTTATCTGGATTAGGTTGAGTTGAGAAGAATAGCCCTAAATGTAAATGTGGACAATTCCCTTCCAGGGACTGAAGTCCTAGATGGAACAAAAAGGCGAAACTGAGCTGAGCACAAGCATTCATTGATCTCTGCTTCCTGAGTGTGGATGCAACGTGACCAGCCTTCTGCTCCTGCTTTCAATTGTTCTTCTGGGCCATGATGGACTGGACCTTCAAACTTCGAGCCAATATAACCTTTCATACTGTTTCAGAGTTTTAGAAAACTGGGGAAAAAACCCACCAGACTCAAATCAATGTAAATCAGTCAAATTTATTGAGAAAACAAAACAAGACAAAGCAAAACAAAAACAGTGTCGTTGGCTAGACAGTCTTGTTTCCCAATTCAGACTACAGCCCTGAGTAAGTTGGGGGGAGATACCTTTTAAAGGGGAGGCCAACAAGGCAAAGCTGCCTTGCACTTCTGACCCACTTAGAACATATCCCTTTAAGGGGGAGGATAAGCAAGTTACAGAGGCCAAAACCAGCAGATAATCATGTCTATGTTTATATTCTATCAAGATCAGACATGCAGGTGGTCAGCAGAAGCATTTTTCAAAAGGTGGGGATCTGGCCTGCCTGGAATTTACTGTGCAGCCTTTAACTGGTAAGTTGGTTGCCTAAAAGTTAGTGGCCATGGAAATTTCTTAAAATAAGACATCAATAAAGTCTGCCACATGTTAACTCTTCCTTTCACAATGTGTTCCTCTGTACCATATGATACCGTTTGAGAGCTTTTTTTTTTTTTTTTTTTTTTTTTTTTTTTTTTTTTTTGAGACAGAGTCTCAAGTAATACAGTTTGGCCTTGAATTCACTTTTTAGCTAAGGATGACTTTGAATTAATTCCTGATCTTTCTGCATTTATCTCCTAAATGCTGGGATTACTAAACTATGTCCCCAAACCCAGCTTTTTAACCACGTAAAATTTCTTTGAAAATAGGAGTCACCGGGCATGGTGACACACACCTTTAATCCTAGCACTTGGGAGGCAGAGACAGGCAGATCTTTGTGAGTTCAAGGCCAGCCTGGTCTACAGAGCGAGTTCCAGGACAGCTGGAGCTACAGGGAGACCCTGTCTCGAAAAGACCGAAAAAAGAGAGAGAGAGAGAGAGAGAGAGAGAGAGAGAGAGAGAGAGAGAAAGAAGGAAAGAAAAAGAAAATAGGAGTCATTCTTGTCAAATTCTACCACTGCTTTATCAAGTGACTTTAAGTAATATTCAGATTTTTTTGTTATTTCAACACTGTTCACAGCACCTTCACCAATAATAAACTTCAATGTCAAGAGACCACTTTCCTTGCTCATGAATAAAAAACAACTCTCATCCATTCAGGCCCCATGTCTAAGTCTACTTCTGTCACTCTACTACCTCTGCAGTTACTTCTTCAAAGGAAGAAGTTATCTTAGTATTTTTTTCCTTTTTATTGGCTTTTTATTTTAGACCTTGGAATTCAGCATCTAGAATAGTAAATCTTTCCAGAAAATTTTTGGTCTCTACTGCCCAGATCTATATGATAATTTACTTTATTTGTTTGTTTGTTTGTTTGTTTGTTTGTTTTTGAGACAGGGTTTCCTTGTAGCCTCAGTTGGTCTAGAACTCACTATGTAGACTAAGCTGGCCTCAAATTCACAGAGTTCTGCCCGCCTCTGCCTTCCAAGTGCTGAGATTAAAGGCATGCACCACCATGCCTAGCTTACATTTCTTTTATATTTTCTTTATTATTTTTATTTTGTGTGTATGAGTGTATGACCTGCATGTATGTAAGTGCACCCATGTTGTGCAGTGCCCAAGGAGGTCATTAGAGGGGATCAGAGCCCCTGAAGTTTATAGACTGTAGTTAGCCACATGTGAGTGCTGGGAATTAACTTGGGTCCTCTGCAAGGATAGACAGTTCTCTTAACCACTGAGCCATCTCTCAGGCCTGTGTCTATGTATTTAATATGAAATATATTTCTTAAATAGAAAGACTTGAAAAATTGAAATTATTGCTTGATCCCTGACTACAAGGTGGCTGCTGTGTTAGCAGACAGGAAAACACTTCAGTCTGTCTGTACATCTCCATTAAGATGGAGTACTCCTAGCTGAACAGGTGCCTGGCCAATAACAGTAATGTTTTGAATGGGATTTTTTTCTTGAGCATTAGTTATCATCAGTGGCTTAAAATATCTTTATAATTTTGGTACAAATGTGGAGGGAATGTTTGCATATTTTAGAGCAATATAAAATTAAAAGGGAAAAATGTGAATCCTGAAACATGATTTGGAAACATGATTTGGAAATTACATAGTTTATTTTCAGATGACATGATTTTAGTACATGTGTATAAATGCATATGTTGAAACAATACGGATTGGAGGGAACAATAACAACAACAAAAGAACTGGGACAGGGAACTGACTGAAGCAATAGAGTTCTTCCCCCCCAAAAAATAATCTGCTTTGAAAAACTTTGAAAAGACTCAGAAGGGGAAACAGGACATGTATGGCAAACTGCATGAACTTGGGAGGGGTGGGGGGCATGGGGGGGAATGAGTCTGGATTGAACTGAGAGGCAATGTATGAAGTGCACAAATCTTCAATAAAAGATTTTTAAAAAATATTTAGTAAACCATGTTGTAAACAGATGTGTTGTTGCTCCAGGTTTGTTCCATTTGTAGGACACAGGCAGGGTAGATTCAATGTGATTTTTTTTTATGTCTAAGATTTTCAGAGTGGTAAAGGAACATTGGCTTCAACTTAAAGTCATCAAAAGTCATGAGCTGCATTAGCCCCTCACAAGGTATCAGCCTGTCCTGTAAAACCTCTCTAGCTATAAAATAAGTAGATGGGAAGGCTGTTTCCTTTATATTAAGAATCTGTTGGGGGCCTGGCAAGATGGCTCAGTAGGTAAAAGTCTTAGCTGCATAGGCCTGATGATCTGAGTTTGATTGATGGAACCCATGGTGGAAGAGAACCAACGCCCAAAAGTTGTCCCCCTCTTCTGATCTCTACACTGAACACTGGCACATGTGTGCCTGCACTCACACATGTGCACACAACACACACATACACATAACAATAATGAAAGTTTAAAGGTTTCTTTTTATTCATGTGTATGGGTCTGGGGCTGTGTGAGTACAAGTTCTCAAGGTCAGAAGAAGGCATTGTATTTGCTGGAGCTTGAGTTACAGGCAGTTGTGAGCCATTGGATGTGGGTGCTGGGAACTGAACTTCAGTTCTCTGTAAGAGCAGTACCCACTCTTGACAGCTGAGCCATCTCTCTAGCCCCGATCTTTATATTCTTTTAAAGACTGTTGTGAACTGGGCGTGGTGGCACACGCCTTTAATCCTAGCACTTGGGAGGCAGAGGCAGGCAGATCTTTGTGAGTTCAAGGCCAGCCTGGTCTACAGAGTGAGTTCCAGGACAGCTGGGACTACAGGGAGACCCTGTCTCGAACAGACCAAAAAAACAACAACAACAACAACAACAACAACAACAACAACAACAAAAAAGACTGTTGTGTAGTGTGGTCACATTCATCAGCCATCTGAGTCGGACTTTCTGGGTAACTTGCTGCAGCTTCTCATTGGCACTACTTGTTCCACCTTGCCTTGTTCTGGAAACTTCAAACTTTCCTTCCACAGTTTCCTCCCCTTCTCTCTGCCTTTATAGAACTGAAGAGAGGCAGGGTCTTGCTGTGGATAGCCTTTGGGCAAGAGAATAGTGAGGCTTGTTTGGTCTACCAGACACTACTCCTTTCTCCGAATCAGCAGTTAGACTATTTTACTTCTTAACATTTCTGTAATCTTTTCCACTGCATCCGCTAATTAGCTGTTTGGTTTAAGAGGTCTAGCTTTCAGCCTGTCCTGGATTTCCACGTGCCCTCTTCATTAAGCTTAGTCATTTCTAGGTTTTGATTTAAAGAAAGAGACTTATAACTCTTCCTTTCCCTAGAACACTTACAGGAGGAGGTCATTGGAGGGCTACTAACAGGCATGATTCCAATGTTGTTGCATCTTAGGGAGTAAGGAGGTTAAAGGAGATAGATATAGATGGGGGAACAACTGGATTGTGGAGTAGTCAGAACACAATGTTTATTGATTATGTAGACCAATATGAATAAGGTTCAGGATACCCCCAAACAACTCCAATAGTGATATCAAAGAAGACTGGTTAAAGATCACCATAGCAGAGACAATCCTAATGAAAATGTTTATAATATCGTGAGAATTACCAAAATGTGACCCGAGCCATGAAGTAAGCTGTTGAAAATAGGCTTAGTCCACACAGAACACATTTGCAAAGCTTACTAAAATGACACACATGACCCAAAATATCCTTGTAATTCCTTATCCTTAGGAATTGTGAGAACAAAATCATTAACATGGGCCTTCTGTGTCTGTTTTATTTGTCATCCAGGTACTGGCTGCTCTCTCTGCTCCATGGAAGCTGCTTCTGTGCCCCAGGGTTTTCCTTCCCTCTGTTCAGGTCAATAAACAAAGGATATATTAGAACCAAAGGAGATACTGGGGCTAAGAGGATGAATGTTCCTGGTCTTGAAACACTTAAAAATCTAGTGGGATATATGCAAGGAGAAAGGCAATAAGTCCCTGTTGTAGAAGACCTGGTGTGAGCATGAAAAAAATGTTATGAGACATCACTTGCTAGCGTACAACTGGCCTCTGAAATGCCAGAGAGCGTTACCAAAGGCCACTAAAGCAATACAGCAAAATATTAGTCTCCCTGAGACAAGCAAGACTCCTCCGTCAGTATCAGCTACACCTCAACAGCCTGGAGATACTGTGCAACAGTGGCAGACAAGTGTCTATATATATATCCCAAATCTAATTGGCTATTAGCTCTCTCCTTGGTGGAATAACTCACAGCGGATGCCACAAGTTTATGTCCTCTAGTGGTTAGGAGATGTTATAAGCCACAATAAGAACTTGTCACCCTATATAGAGAAACCACAGTTTGCGGATTAGCATACAATCCAAGCATCTGTGTCTATGCTCACAGCTTAGCTTGACATAATAATTAGTACTGCTTAAATGCCTGTACATCCAATAGCTTGTGCTTTGTTAGTATGACTAAAAAGGGTATCACTGGGAAAGCTGTCAATCCATGAAGGGAAACAACCTGAACAGACTGGAGTCCAAAATGACAACTCCAAAGAAATTAGACTGTTTTCTTCTCACCCACTTGTGCCCCTTTCCCAAAGCCCAGGGAACAAATTGCGGAAGAGGAGGCGTGGTAGAATGTAAGGGCTGTGGAGAGATAGGGGTGAATCATGAGACTACAGGAATATAGTCTGGACTCCTAATTGATCAACATGCCTGTGCATACAAGCTTCAACTGGACTATGGGAACCTTGGGTTGTTCAAAAATTGGACATAGATACTTGCAAAATGCACCAATTACCTAATTGTATGGCAAACTGAGTAACATCAATGTTATCTGCAAACAACTGTGTTATTATATTGTAGAATCCCTTAAAAATAAACAAATAAAAAAAAAAGAAAAAATCTAATGGGTTTTACAACTACATGAATGGGTAATAGACTGTCTAACACATGACAGGTGCCCTGTTTCTGTAATGCAGCAAGCTCTGACATGGAAGGGACAACTCAGGGTAAGCCCTGGGGAAAAGAGAACGGTGTGTTTTAAATTCTTTTGTCTACATCATATGTGATGGATATTTTCAATAAGAATTCCTGGCTGAGCAACTCACTTAGGGAATATTTCAGTTAATAACTCTTTAACATCTTTTATCTTATAAGCCACAAGAGCATGTGGTATTTGTTTAACCTTGAACTAAAGGTGATAGACTAGGCTATATAAAAGTTCTAGCCGGATGTGATGGCCACGCCTTTAATCCCAACATTTGGAAGGCAGAGGCAGGCAGATAACTGTGAGTTCAAGGCCAGCCTGGTCTACAGAGCAAGCTCCTGGTACTAAAGGGAGACCCTGTCTCAAAAATATAAAAAAAAGTTCTGAAAATGATTCAATACCAGATTCCTGGGAAAAGTACAAGAAATTCTGACATACAAACACAAAGACATTTTACTAATCCAGCTCAAAGCTTGTCATAGACTAGGTATGAGACACCAGCTTATAGAATATTAAATAATGATATATTTGAAGGTTTGGTCCATGAATAGACCACATTGGAAAGTCAAAGACTGGATAGAGAGATGTTGTTTATCACCCTTATTCATATTTGAGAATTTATACACTATGGGGAACTCTTAAAAGGATCTCAATGGCTGGAGAGATGGCTCATGTGTTAAGAGCACTGTTTATTCTTGCAGAGGACCTGGATTCAGTTCCTAGCACCCACATGGTAGCTAACAACTGTCTATAACTCCAGTTCCAGGAGAATCTAATGTCCTCTTCTGACTTCCATGGGCATTTCACCACAAGGGCAATATAGACAATACACTCAAACACATAAAATAAAATAAAATAAATACATGAAAAAAATGTTGTTGGGCATGGTGCCACATGCCTTTAATCCCAGCACTAGGGAGGCAAAGCAGCCAGATCTCTGTGAGTTCAAGGCCAGCCTGGTCTACATAGCAAGTTCCAGGACAGCTGGGGCTGCAGGGAGATCCTGACTCAAAAAAGACCAAAAAAAATTTCAAAACTGAGGAAGTATCTGCTCCAACCAATGGCTTGTGATAGAATAAAGACCTTTTAAAAACATTTATTATTCATTCATTCATTCATTCATTCATTCATTCATTGTCAGGGGGCATGTGCCACAGCACACAAGTGGAGGTCAGAAGACAATTTCCTGGAGTCAATGCTCTCCTTTGCTGTAAGGATTGAACTTTGGTCTTTAGGCTTGACAGCAGGTGCTTTTCCTCACTGAGCCATCTCACCATCCAGGTCTTTTGTTTTTGTTTTGTTTCCTTTTGTTTTCCTGATCCACAGATGCAAACCCTTGTGCAGAGGAAGCATAGACATGCATATCCTTCTCTAAGTCCTGATAGCAAGATGTTTACAGAAAGAAGTGACAATGTTCTTTATATAATGTGCTCAAATACACAGGCTAAATCACTGTCATTTTCGATAGGATTATTGTAAAAAGTATATTAAATAGCAGAACATAAGAAATCTGTTAACAAGACTAGATTCCCTGCTTAAAAAATCTACACAGATTCAATGAAATCCCAATTAAAATCCCAAAGAGTTTCTTCACAGGCTTGGAAAATAAATCCTTAATTTCATATGGAAAAACAAAAGACAAAAGCAACCCTGAGTGAAAAGAGCAATACAGGAGAAATATCTATAACAGACTTTAAACTATACCATAGGGCTACAGTTATAAAAATAGCCTGGTACTGGCACAAAAACAGACCTGTAGACCAATGGAACAAAACTGAAGACCCAAACTTGACCACACACAATTTCAGCTACCTCATATTTGACAAGGGGGCCAAGAAGACTTAATGGAGAAAAGACAGCATCTTCAGCAAATGGTGTTGGTGAAACTGGATCACCACTTGTAGAAGAATAAAATTAAACCCCTACCTCTTGCCTTGTACAAAAAATAAACTCCAAATGGATCAAAGATCTCAATGTGAAACCCAAAACTCTGAAAGTGATAGAAGAAAACACTGGCAGCAACCTACAAGACACAGGCATAGGAGAAGACTTTCTAAATCAGACAGGATCTGCTCAGGAAGTAAGCTCAACAATTGACAAGTGGGACCTCACTAAACTCAAAAGCTTCTGTACCGCAAAAGAAACAATCAGGGAAGTGAAGAGAAAACCCACAGAGTGGGAGGAAGCCTTCACTGCTGATACAGCTGACAGAGCATTAACTTCCAGAATATATAAACTACTCAAAAAACAAAGAACTAAGAAAACAAATGATGGAGTAAGGAGCTGAACAGAGACTTCACAAGTGAGGAAATAGAGATGGCTGAGAAACATCTTAAAAATTGTTCAACATCGTTAATAATTAAGGAAATGCAAATTAAAACCACTTTAAGATGTCATCTAACTCCAATAAGACTGGCTAGGATCAAGAAAACAGATGATACCAAATGCTGGAGAGGTTGTGGTGAATGGGGAACATTTATCCACTGCTGGTGGGAATGTAAACTCCTACAACCACTATGGAAAGCAGTGGGAAGAACCCTTAAAAGATTCAAAATGAGCCTACCACCTGACCCAGTCATACAACTCCTGGGTATATGCCCACAAGACTCATCCTACTCCACAGATACATGCACAGCCATGTTTATTGCAGCTCTCTTCACAATAGCAAAGAGCTGGAACCAATCCAAGTGCCCCCCAACCAACAAGTGGATAGAGAAAATGTGGTACATCTACACAATGGAGTTCTACGAAGCCGTATAGAAAGATGACATGAAATTTGCAGGTAAATGGATGGAACTAGAAGATATTATGTTAAGTGAAGTAACAGAGTCCCAGAAAAACAAACAATGAATGGTATCCCTCATCTGTGGATGCTAGCACCAAGTACCTAGTTGTAAGGCAAACTGAGCAACGTTAATGTTCTATTCCTCATGACTGAAAGCAACTGTGCTTTTATACTGTGAATTAACCTACCATGTTCTAGAATTAACCTACCATGTATTTTCAGACTTTGGAATTTTGGTATATGGGTGGAGGGTATGTATGCATATTTTAGAGTAATATAAAATCAAAATGGGAAAATGTGAATCCTGAGATATGATTTGGAAATAACATACAGTTTGTTTTCAGAGGACATAACTTTAGTATAGGTGACACATATATATATATATATATATATATATATATATATATATATGCGTGTGTGTGTGTGTGTGTGTTGAAGCAATACAAGTTGGAGGGAACAACAACAACAGAAGAACCAGGACAAAAAAATAACTGACTGAAACAGTGAAGTTCTCCCCAAAACAATAATCCTCTGCCTTAGGGAAAAAAAACTCTGAAAGACTCAGAAAAAGATGAAAGACATGTATTGCAGAATGCATGATGGGGTTGGAGGCATGGAAAGGGAAATGAATCTAAATTGGATTGAGAAATGATATATGATGTATGAAAACATTTAATAACAATAAAAATATCTTAAAAGTCTACTCAGATAAAGGACATTAGTGCTTGTGATTTTATGTTATTAAAGGTTCTTACTCTCACTTGCTATGTAGAAATGTGTACAGATGAAAAGGTTTATTTTCCATTCCAGAAGCCTATTTGCAGAGCAGTGATTAGAGTTAATAATAATGTATCATATACTTGAATATTGCAGAGTGAATCTTAACTGTTCTCACTACAAACATGAGAAAATTTGGTAATGAAACTGCAATCAGTTTAATGAATCAATTCACGTGTAGTCATATATCAAGGTATTATTTTGCATTTTGTAAAGATATATATAATTTTATAAAGATATATAATATATATAATAGAGATATAATGCTTTATAGCCTTACTGTCATGGGAAATAAAGATGCAAAACAACAAATATACAAAAATGTATTCTTTCCTTCAAACATATATACAAACAAAAAGCCCCTTTCAAATCCTTTCAAATCCTATGTTCTGTTTCCCAGTGTTACCAAGACAATGTTTGTGACAACAAAATCAACATAGAACAGTTTTATCACGATGCACATGAACTTCTGCATTAAGACTGAGTCACTGACAATTTTGGCCTTTTTATTGATATACTGAAATAAATCTCACTGATCTTGAGAAATATTCTCTAATACTTCTGAAATGTTTCCTCTGATAAATGGTAATTTACTTCAGTCATAATCAGTACTAGTTTTCAACTTTCAATGGCAATTAGTGTGGACTTGCTCTTTGTTTTATTTTAATGAGCACTGGCTAACATAGGCATAAGCCTGAGGGAGGGGACAAGAACATAGTGAATCAGTCAGAAAGGTGAGACCCTCTCTATTGCTTTGTGTTGTCTACTACTAGCCTTGAGTGTTTGACTGCCAACATTAGCACAAGAATAGTATTGTCACACACAGAATTCCTATAGGTTTATAAAAAAAAAAAAAATAAGCCTGTTACTTTTGCAGAATCCAACATCTCTGTTCTCAGAGTTACTAATGCTATTTGTGCGTGGCTTCTTAGAGAATAGCATTGATTTCTTTGGGTTCTTTCCAGGTGCCTTAGTGCAGGAACCTGGAAGTGCAGGAACCTTAGTGCAGGTAAAGGAAGAGAAGTATGTTGTGTTTTTTCTGTTTGTTTGTTTTTCTCTTTTCTTTTTTTTATATATTTTTTATTTATTTATTTATTTTTAACAAATCTAGACCCGTGTTCCCGCTCATTCCCCCACCCCGCCAGAGCTCATGCATTCTGCCAGACATGCTTTCCATCTCTTAGTCATTCTCAATATTCTCCATGTGGAAGTTGACTGTTTTGAGCAGAAGTTCACTGTTTCAGTCAGTTCTTTGATGCAGTCTTTTCTGTTGTTGTTGTTGTTGTTTCCAAAATGCGTTATGCCCAACTGCTTTGGACAAAAGCTCAGGGGGCCCTATACAAGAAATACTTACAATTGGGTAATTGGCACTAGCATCCACAGATGAGGGATACCATTCATCGTTTGTTTTTCTTTTTTTTTTTTTTTTTTCTGGGACTGTGTTACTTCACTCAGCATGATGTCCTCTAGCTCCAGCCATTTTCCTGCAAAGCTCGTGATGTCGTCTTTCTTTACTGCTGCATAGAACTCCATTGTGTCGATGTACCACATTTTCTCTATCCACTCGTCAGTTGAGGGGCATTTAGGTTGGTTCCAGCTCCTTGCTATTGTGAAGAGAGCTGCAATAAACATGGCCGTCATGTATCTCTGTGGTGGCGTAAGTCTTGAGGGTACATGCCTAGGAGTGGTATGGCTGGGTCGGGTGGCAAGTTCATTCCAAGTCTTCCAAGGGTTCTCCACACTGCTTTCCATAGTGGCTGTACGAGTTTACATTCCCACCAGCAGTGGATGAGTGTTCCCCTTTCCCCACAACCTCTCCAGCACTTGGTATCATTTGTTTTCTTGATCCTAGCCAGTCTTATTGGAGTAAGATGATATCTTAAAGTGGTTTTCATTTGCATTTCCTTAATGATTAGTGATGTTGAGCAGTTCTTGAGGTGTTTCTCAGACATCTCTAATTCCTCGCTTGTGAAGTCTCTGTTCAGTTCTTTGCTCCATCTATTGAGCGGGTCATTTGTTTTCTTTTTTCTTTGTTTTTTGAGTAGTTTATATATTCTGGAAATCAATGCTTTGTCAGATGTATCTGCGGTGAAGGTTTCCTCCCACTCTGTGGGATTTCTCGTCACTTCCTTGATTGTTTCTTTTGATGTACAGAAGCTTTTGAGTTTGATGAGGTCCCATTTGTCAATTGTCGACCTTAATTCTTGTGCAGCTGCTGTCTGATTTAGGAAGTCTTTTCCTACGCCTATGTCTTGTAGTCTGCTGCCAACTTTTTCTTCTATCATCTTCAGAGTTTGGGGTTTCACGTTGAGGTCTTTAATCCATGTGGAGTTGACTTTTGTACAGGGTGAGAGGTAGGGGTTTAATTTCATTCTTCTACAAGTGGTGATCCAGTTTTGCCAACACCACTTGCTGAAGATGCTGTCTTTTCTCCATTGTGGTTTCTTGGCCCCCTTGTCAAATATGAGATGGCTGAAATTGTATGTGCTTAGACTTGGATCTTCGGTTTTGTTCCATTGGTCAACAGGTCTGTTTTTGTGCCAGTACCAGGCTGTTTTTATGACTATAGCCCTGTAGTATAGTTTAAAATCTGGTATAGAGATCCCTCCTGTGTAGCTCTTTTCACTCAGGGTTGATTTGGCTATTCGGGGTCTTTTGTTTTTCCAAATGAATTTAAGAACTTTTGTTTCCAAGCCTGTGAAGAAACTCTTGGGGATTTTGATTGGGATTGCATTAAATCTATACAAGAGTTTTGGTAAAATGGATATTTTTACAATGTTAATTTTCCCAATCCATGAGCATGGGAGGTTTTTCCATCTTCTGAGGTCTTCTTCAATTTCTTTCTTTAAGGGTTTAAAATTTTTGTTGTAGAGGTCTTTGGTGTCTTTGGTTAGGTTTGTTCCTAGGTATCTTATTGTTTTTGAGGCTATTGTGAGTGGGAAGGTCTCTTTGAATTCTTTCTCCAGTTGTTTGTTCTTGGTGTGAAGAAAGGCCATTGATTTTTTAAGGTTAATTTTGTATCCTGCCACTTTGCTGAAGCTGTTAATCGTTTCTAGGAGTTTTCTGGTGGAGTTTTTTGCATCCCTTAAGTAAACAATCATATCATCAGCAAATAGGGATAGCTTGACTTCCTCTTTTCCAATTAGTACTCCTTTAATATCCTTTTCTTGCCTTATTGCTCTAGCAAGTGTTTCAAGCACTATATTGAAGAGGAGTGGTGATAGGGGGCAGCCTTGCCGAGTTCCTACCTTTAAAGGGAATGTTTCTATCGTTTCCCCATTTAGGATGATATTGGCTGTGGGTTTCCTGTATATGGCTTTGATTACATTGAGGAATGATCCTTCCAATCCAATTCCTTCTAGGACTTTAAGCATGAAGGGATGCTGGATTTTGTCAAAGGCTTTTTCAGCATCAATTGAGATGATGGTGTGGTTTTTGTCTTTGATTCCGTTTATGTGTTTGATGATGTTTATTGATTTTCATATGTTGAACCATCCCTGCATCTCTGGTATGAATCCAACTTGGTCATGATGGATGATCTTCTTGATGTGGGTCTGTATGCGATTTGCCAGTATTCTGTTTAGAATTTTGGCATCTGTGTTCATGAGGGAGATGGGTCTATAATTCTCCTTTTTAGTTGGATCTTTGCCTGGTTTTGGTAATAGAGTGATGTTGGCTTCATAGAAGGAATTTGGGAGAATTCCCTCTGATTGTATACTTCTAAACAGTTTCAGTAATAATGGTTGTAGGTCTTTTTGAAATATTTTATAGAATTCTGCTGTGAAACCGTCTGAGCCTGGGCTTTTTTAGTTGGGAGGCTTCTTACTACATCCTCTATTTCTTCATATGTTATGGGTCTGTTTAAGCTGCTGGTCTCTTCTTGGCCAAGCTTTGGTGATTCCCAGGATTTCAGATATTCATCCATTTCTTCTAGGTTTTCAAACTTGGTACAATATAGGTTCTTGTAATATTCCCATATAATTTTCTTGATCTTTTCCTTGTCCGTTGTGATATTTCCCTTTTCATCACAGATTGTATTGATTTGGAGTTGTTCCTTCTTTCTTTTTGTTAACTGGGCTAGAGGTCTGTCTATCTTGTTTATTCTTTCAAAGAACCAACTTTTGGCTTCATTGATTTTTTGTATTGTTTTCTTTGTTTCTATTTCATTGATTTCTGCTCTGATTTTTGTTATTTCTTCCTGTCTGTTGCGTTTAGGGTTCATCTGTTGTTGCCTCTCAAGTGCTTTTAGCTGTAGTGTTAGATCATTCACTTGTGCTCTTTCTGTTTTTCTAATGTAGGCACCCAGGGCTATAAACTCCCTCTTAGGACTGCTTTTAAGGTATCCCATAGGTTTTGTTGTGTTGTATTGTCATTGTCATTCAGTTCCAGGAATGTTTTTATTTCTTTCTTTATCTCTTCCTTGACCCATTCATTATTCAAGAGTGTGTTGTTTAGTCTCCATGTGTTCTTGTAGGCAGGAGGGCTTGTCCTGGTGTTGATGATGAGCTTCATTGCACTGTGGTCTGACAGGATGCATGAAATTATTTCAATCTTTTTGTATTTGTAGAGGTTTCTTCTGTGTCCCAGGATGTGGTCGATTTTGGAGAATGTTCCGTGGGAGAGAAGTATGTTGTAAATAACCATATCATGGGACCAGTGAGATGGCCTGTGGGTCACGCTGTTTGACACCAAGTCCAAGTTCAGTTCTTGGAACCCACATGGTAGAAAGAGAACCAACTCCCACAGGCTTTCCTCTGACTGTCTTCCACATGCACATACACACACACACACACACACACACACACACACAGCACTGACACACACAAAAAGTGCTAACCTCAATGTGTTTCTGTTCTTTCTACATGATTTCTCATGAGTGAAACTGTGGAGAGGAAAGATAGAAGATATGGTCACTTGCCAGTAATTCTAGCACAATAAATCTGAAATATGTATGTCTACCCAACAGCTTAACCTTTACATGCCACACTAGTGTTTCTATAGTTGCAATGAGTGTCCGCATTTTTTATTTTTCTAATCAATTGTAGACTAATTCTTTTTAAAACAATATTTTTATTTATTTCATTTATTTATTATTTTTATGTAAGTGTAAGTACAGTTAACCATGTTATGCAATGTCTGTGGAGGTCAGAAGAGGGTATCAGATCCCCTGGAACTGGAGTTATGGACAGTCCTCAGCAGCCATGTTGGTGCTCTTAATTTCTGTACTTATAGATTGATAACAAGCACTCCCAACTACAGTTTGAGAAACATGCCCTAATTACACTTATGTATACAAATGCAGAGAGAGAGAGAGAGAGAGACAAAGAGAAAGAGATGCATACATATACACAGACATATGTACATACATACAGACACGCACATACCGACACACATACAAAACATATGCACACACAGTAGAGCTAAACTTCTATTCATTTAAAAATAGTTTTAACTTTGTATTAAATTATTACGTGTTTTGAAAATTCATTTAATTTTTTTAAAGAAACTCATACGAAATCAGCAGTCTGCTCTACCTCTCCCTGTCTTTCCAGTGCCCACTAGTAAGGCAGCCACGAGACAGCCATGCTACATGCAGAGCCACATGCAGATGAGGGTGGCAGACCATTTTGGAGCTCTCCTATTGTCCCCTCCACTCAAAGGCCCTTCTGAACCCAGTACATGGATGTCCTGGTTATTCCTTCTCTCCTTTCCGTGCCTCTGAGGCCAACTGTAATATCGCTCAGAGTACTTCTCATCTTCTCATCCGGTGGACATCAGATTTGCCCATGGTTTGTGATGTACCACCATATGGAGCTTTTTATGTCCCTTGTCCAGTGAAACTCAGAAGTAACCATGTGATTTGCTTTAGCCAATGATATGTCAGTTCCAGGTATAAACTTTTAACATCTCATTCTTCTCTTCATCACAAGACTAGCAATGTCCCAGACAAAGCAGGCTCCATTAGCCAAGGTTCCATAATGATGGTGACAAAGAAGTCAAATACAACCTACAAGATAGGCATGTTGGGTAAAAAACAAATCTAGTCCTAAGTATAATTTGTTACCACTTTGTAGCCTAGGATGACAGATTTTTCAGAGATCTTTACCCAGTTTGTGCCCTCATTTGGTATAGCTCCTAGTAGCTTCCTGAATGTTTATGATGGGCAAAAGACCTAGTTGTTGGAAAATAACAGAACACTGGATTCTAGATAACTTCCCTTGTAACTAGCACACACTGCCTATCTTCTCCAACTTTCCAGTGCTGTTGTTAAGAAGCCTGGTGCCATTTGCAGCCCAGTCCTTTGTATGTGACCCTTAGTCCCTGCTCACGAGCTCTCAAGTCCTTTTCATTGCAACTGGCATCCTGAAGTGCCATGCCTCATCAATCTTTTTCAAACTCGTATGTTTCAAATCCTGGAAAATACCTCCTATACTTCTCCCTCTAAGATCATCACGTAAGCTGGACATTAAGCAGCTCATTCCTAGAATCCCAGAACTAGGAATGCTGAAGCAGGTGGACTGCCATGAGTTTGAGGCCAGCCTGGGTTACAGAGTGAGTTCCAAGACAGCATGGGCTACCGATAAGAACATGTATCCCCAAACAAAAACAATGAACAATGACAACAAAACTCCATTATTTAGCCCTTTCTTTTTTTAAAAGAATTTAGTTATATCAGGACTAGCAAGATGGTTCAGTGGGTAAAGGTGCTTGCCACCAAGACCGAAGACCTGAGTTCATCCCCAAGACTTGGTGGAAGGAAAGAACCGACTCCTACAAGTTGTCATTTGACCTCCACACATGTGCTTGGCACTCACACATCCACCCACATCTGTACACATACACAAGTAAAAATGTAATTTAAAGGTTAAGAAAGTAGTGTCAAACATGCATGTTCATTAACATATAATAAATTATGACCGACTTTCTTCCCTGAAAGCCTTTGTTTTCCCTGAAATTAATAAATGTATCATTTTTTAACTTAAATTTTGTAAGCACACATCAGGAATTCAAAATTTTCTACTGCTTACTCAAATCTCATGTCACCCACCACATTCATATTCCCATCTAAATTTTGGTTGCTTGGTTAGTTGATCAGACAATTAATTTTTTCTCTCTTTTATGTCGAACAATTTCCTTAAGTGTATCCTAATCCCTCATTGTGCAGTTACATTTCAGAATAAGGGACTTGGGGCTGGAGAGATGGCGCAGCAGTTAAGAGTGCACACTGTCTTGTAGAGAACCCAAATTCAATTCCCAGCCCCATGTTGGGTGGATCACAACCCCCTGGAACTCCAGCTCCAGGGAATCTGATGCCTCTGGCTTCCCAGGTACCTGCACATTCACACATAAATCTACATGATTAAAAATTTAAGAATAAATCTCTTTTTTTTTTTTTTTGTCTTTTTGAGACAGAGTGTCCCTATAGCCCCAGCTGGACTTGAGCTCACTCTGTAGACCAACTGGCCTTGAACTCACAGAGAACCACCTGCCTCTGCCTCCCAAGTGCTGGGATTAAAGGCGTCCACCACCACACCCAGCCTAAATATGGTTCTTAGCCACCCGGAATCAAACCCAGGTCCTCTGCAAGAACAGTGATGCTCTTAACCACTGAGCCATCTCTCCAACCCCCAAAAAACTTAAAAATAAATCTTAAAAAGAATAAGGCACTAAAATGATAGTGGGAAGCTCTACGTGCATGGCAACGAGATGTGGGGGGAGCACTGGGTGACTGGACAGTGATCAGACACCTACACTGGAAGGCCCTCATGCACAGGTCTTTCTTAAGGCAAGGGGAGAAAGTATGTCCTCCTCTCAGCACTTTGCTAGCTGGATTTATAACTTTCAAGCACTTAGATAAATGTTCTGCCAGCCTCCCTCCCCTTGTATTCTTTCCCTGAATCAGCAGTCTGAAGAAGGCATGGTTTCCAAGTTCCTCCATTAGATTCAGGTGCTGGCTTCCTGCACTCTGCCAGCTCAGCTCTCTTTCCTCCATCCACTTCCTATCTTCTAAACAAGAAATAAATTTTCTCTGCTGCTATTGTTTCCTTTCCTGCCTCCTCCCCTTGTGGGGATGGGAATTGCATTGTTTTCTAATTGACACTGTAACTAATTAGTGAAAACTTGGCTTAAAAGACCACATGCTTATTATTTATAGTCCTAAGGCTAAAGTCCAAGATCCACCTCACTGCACTAAAAACAAGTTGTTGGCAGCTGCATTCCTTTGGAAACGGGACACATTGTTTCTTTGGTTTTTCTAGCTCCTAGAGGCTGTCTGCTTTCCTTGGCTTGTGGTCTCATCGTCTCCCTTCAAAGCTACCAGGAGAGCAAATTCTGGTTTCTCCTCTCGGCTGTAGCTCTCTTATTCTCTTTCTTTAAAAGGATCTCTGTGGTTAAGCATTGAACCCATCCAAAAAAATCTCAGGATAATCTCCCCATCTCAAACTTCTTACCTTAATCACATTTTAAAAATCCTTTTTACCAGATAATATAAATATTCAGAGGCTCTGAAATTAGAACATAGACATCTGGGTGGAACATTCATGTCTGAGGCAATAATGGCGGCCCTGTCCTTGGTAGGTGCTCTGCAGATTGTATGAGCTGATGTGGGAAGAGGGCCATTTCTCTCCTGAAGGAGGTGGAACAAGTGAAAAGATAAGATCTCCTAGACAGAGTGTATACAGCAGAAGTTAGGGAACACACCCTTGAGCCCAGGGACCCTGTTTCTCTTTGCTCTCTTTGTGTGTAATTACTGCTACCCAGTAGAATGGTCAGGACCCCTGTCTCCCTGCCAGCCGCCTGGAAGATTGCATAAATAAGAGATATCCAAACTCCCTGTGGAGCTCTTCAAGTTCTTTCCTTGGTATTGTCAAAGGGTGCTATGAGGCTTTTGAAACCTTGGGTTTGTATAGCAATATCTTTGGAGAGACCACTCTTTTGCCTAGCATAGGTCTCTCTTCCTTCTACTAAGGAGTGTCAGGAAAAAGCAAAGCCTAAAGCATATGTTCAGGCACTTGTTTGAGCAGGAGCCCAAATAAGTTATGTCTGGGTTCCAATTGCTGAGATTCTTCTCATACCTATTTCTGATGTAGACAGAATAAGAGCACAGAAATAACCAAATTTCACTAAAGCCCTCAAGTTGTCCATGAGATCACGACAGGCCTCAGAAATGTTTTCACTGACCTCACTATTGCTTGGGAAAGAAGCCCACAGTAAAAATGAGAAAGGAACACAAGTGGAAAAGGAATAAGGGGAAAAGAAGAAGTGTTTTTAAAGGAAGTACATATGAAAAACCGCGTGTCATTTCGTCACATGGGTGTCACTTAGTAACATGGGTGCTAACTGTGAACCACTAGATGAAGGTGGGTGGGGAGAGACGGGAACCGTGAGGCAATATATGGAAAAGATAGTTAAACTTACAGCTGAAAGTTCTAAATTCCGATCTTAATTCTCAGACTTACAATCTGACTTTGCACAAGTCCATTAGGTATTTTCTTTTTTTTTTTTTTTCAAGAATCACAATGTTTATTGATAGATACAAGTATATGAAATCAGGGCATGAACCTGACTTGATAAATTATGTTTCATTATATAACTGAGGAAACTGAAACCCAGAGAAGTTATCTCGATTTAAGTCAGCACATACACATCGCAGAGCCTACTGAGACAGCAGGCAAATGTCAGTTGAATCTGATACAGAAAGAGGTGCTAACTGCAAACTAACACAACATTGGCAATGGGGCCACAATGTGAAAACTCAGGAGATGGAAGACAGATTAAAGAAAAATCATCTTTCTTAGTTCAAAAAGGATGGACTGATCTGGCCACAAGAACTTTTATAACATACAGGTATGGGGGCTGGAGGGATGGCCTAGCGGTTAAGAGTGACGACCGCTCTTGCAGAGGACCCGGGTTCGATCCCCAGCACCCACATGGCGGCTAAGAACCGTCTGTGACTCCGGTTCCAGGAGAACTCCAGTTCCAGGGGAATCCGAGACCGTCTTCTGACCTCCGCGGCATCGCACGACACGGGTGCGCAGACCTGCATGCAGACAATACATTCATACACATAAAAATAAATAAATAAATAAAAATTAAAAAAAAAAAAAAAACATACAGGTATGACTGCAGATATTCTACAGAAATACCACCTCAATTAATTCAAAAGAATTTACTCAACTACTCCTGTGTGCCAAACACCAGGCTAGGCATGAAGGGTATAATGAATGCGGCAGAGGTACTTCCCACCTGCACAGAGGTTAGTTACTAGAAACCAAACAGTAAAAAGTATGACCAATGCTTCAATGGAAATAAAGAGTTCAAGCTCCTAGAACAAAGTAAACTGTTGGCATGGGGTTGAGGGAAGGGGATCAGTTATGTCTCATTACAGTCACCAACCTCCTTTAGAGCTCAGCTCGAGCAGGGGCTCCTGAAGCAGAGACAGAGGGAGGGTTTGGGAAGAGCTTCAAAGAGCCCTACTTTGAGTCTGGAGAGATGGCTCAGTGGTTAAGAGCACTTGCAGAGGACCTGGATTTGGCTCCCAGCACCCACATGGCTGCTAACAATCATCTGTCACTCTAATCTGGTCTCCACAGGCATTCACAACAAGGGTACACCCACACATGCAGGCAAAACAATCATACACAAAAAAAATTAGAATAAATGAATGAATAAATAAATCAAGGACCCTACCTCTTTGCCTGGGAAGAATAAAAAGGTCTCTTGGAAGCCCTTCAGCCTGATTCTGGTGTCATTCAGGAAAAGAGCAACAGGGTCAATTCAAGAATATGTTTCAGTTACTGTGGTTCCATCCAGTTATGGGACTACTTTGCTTTCTCTTCATAGCAAGACCTCATCAGTCACTTCATTCTACAAGCAGGCCAGAGGTGAAGGGCACAGACTCTGCAGCCAGACAGCCCAAGTCTGCAGCTAGATCGCCACTTACCAACACAAGTCCTGGGATACATTTCTAGTGTGTCTTCTGGTCCTTCATCTGTAAAATATTCCCAATAGTAATATTTTTCCCATTGAGTTGTTATGAGAATTAAATTAGTTAATACATTAAAGAGTGTTTGCAGCAATGGCTGGCACAAAGGAAATATTCAATAAATCTTTACTTGTTACCACTATTATTTTTAATTGCCAACCACTGGCCATTTAGTAATTTGCAGGAGGATAATGGGCCATTTGACTTTATTTATGAGGTTGTTTTCAGTCACAGGAACAATGGAGCAGGCCAAAGCACTATTACTTTACCATCTGGTACTCAAAATAATAATTGAAAGCAACCAAAATCTTGCTGATCACCTCTGTGATTCTTTAATGGGGTCCTGTTTTCTTTCACATTTTATGGAACCGAAGCAGAAATTGTTAAGTATAACCAGATGTGTAGAAACTGGGTCCACATGCAGGTTCCTTGGCAGAACCACCATGACTGAGGCTGCAGTACAGAAAAAACAGATGTATCCAGACAGCATGCATTTGAGGGAGAGCTGTATGGGCACAAATGGCCAGATGATCAAGACTAGAGTTTGATCTGCATTCATTCAACAACACTTCAGTGCCAACTATGTACCAGTTACTCCTCTAGATATTAAAAAATAAAACAGGGGCTGGGCATGGTGACCCACACCTTTAATCCCAGCACAGGGGAGGCAGAGGTAGGCAGATCTCTGTGAGTTCAAGGCCAGCCTGATCTACATAGGGAAATCCAGGCCAGCTGGGACTACAGGGAACCCTGTCTCAAAAAGAATAAAAACAAACAAACAAATACAGGGGTGAGAGAGTTGGATGAGGAGAAAATGCAGATACTGGAGAATTCAGACAACCAGCACAATAACTGAGGTAATACATAGGGTACCAGAAAGTGATAGTGCTAAGAAGGAAAAGAAAGTGGGTGTTGTGTAACCATTTCCTCTGTGCTCAAACATTCCTTCCCAGAGGGAGGAGAGAGGAAGGCTCCCAAGATGCAGGAAAAAAGCTATGGAAACTTACAAGACTCAAGAAGCTCAAGAAAATTACAACCTCACTAAGGTTACATAAGCAGTGAAAAGCTCGGGAGAGATGCTGCCAGCCAGATGCTCCAGGGACGCCGCTTTCCTGAGCAGTCAGCCATACTGGGGTGGGCTCTGTGGTGACGCGGCTGCTTTGAGTCACTTTATTCCTGTAGGCTAACCCCATTGAACTCACTGGCTCACCAAGCTGCTCTTGGGTGGAATACTTTTTGTCACCAGTCATCAGTGTCCTATTGAAAATGAACATATTTGTTAACATTTCCCCAAGAAAGGTCATGAAAGTTGGAAAAGGGGAATGGGGGGGAGCCAAGGAGCAGAAGGGTTGAAGCAGGAGTTAGCAAAGGGGCAAGAATTCCATCCCTAGAGGCAGTAAGGCCAAAAGTCTATGGTAAACAGCAAGCTGGGCATATAACCAGAGAACAAAGAGCAGAGTTTGACTGGAAGAACAGTGCATGATCATCTCCCCAGGAGGCCCAAAGAGACATGCACAGAGTATGTGTGTGTTCCCATTGGCTTAGTCTGCCATATGCCCAACAAATGAAACAATCTTAATGAAAATGACCTATCTGCCTAGTTCCTGCAGCACTTCTCATAAAAGGCCTCTACGCTATACCACTTAGGTGTATCTCTCAGAAGCTTTCCCACTCATGCTAGAGCTTCTCGCTTTTCCTCAAATAGACATACTTTCACTTCATTCTATCCATGTCAGTGCTTCTTATTCTTCATCCAGTCAAACAACAAGCTCAAGAGCTCAGGGTTACTTTGGTGACCTTTGGTCTATCAACTTATGCAGCATTTATTATTATGCCAACATCGTAATCACCTGAACAAATAGATTGACTCTTAAATTAGGTTTTTAAGAGTGGGCCCGAGGGGCTGTAGAGATGGCTCAAAGGTCAAGAACGCCGGTTGCTCTTGCAAAGGACCCAGGTTCAATTCCCAGTGCCTACACAACACTAAAACCATCCTTAACTCCAATTCCAGGGGAATCCAACACTTTTTTTCTGATTCTGTGATCACTGCATAGAGTGCACACATGAGGGCAATACACTCATACACATAAAATAAAAATAATAGGGGCTGGATACATGGCTCAATGGTTAAGAACACTGACTGCTCTTGCAGAAGACCAGGGTTTGAATCCCAGTCCCACATGGTGGCTAACAATTGCTCCTAACTCCAGTTCCAGGGGATCTGACGCCCTCTTCTGGCCTCCAATGGCACTGCACAACACAGGTGTACCTACCTACATACAGGCAATACACTCATACATATAAAAAATAACAAAAATAATAAAATACAAAAAATACTTATAAAAAATTAAAAATAATAAATAAGCTAATAAAAAAGGATGAGCCAGACACTAGTTCCACTAGCTAGCTATTAGAACCATCTGATTCCCAGAACTATGCCAACGGATCTCCCCTCGACTTGTGGAGATGGAGCCGTCTGTGTCCTCACCCTGTGCCCACGGAACTGACTCTGGAGCCCTGTGTTCCCCAGTCAAGCCACACCCATAATTTATTTAAAATGGTTTCTCCAGCTTCACTGGGGAAGTACAGAGTTCAAGTTTACATCCACCCTTACTCCTCACAGACCATCTGGTCTTTTCATCCCTAACCCAAATTCATCCAAGGACAGGAGTCCTTCCCAGCCTCCACTGCTTCCAATGGGTGGGTGCACTTGAATTCTCAAGCACAGCCACATTTCTTCATTATCTTTGGGGGTGGAATACCAAACTGAAGTTACCAAAGAGATGCCCCAGTCATCAGACCCAAGAGCATGATTTTGCTGGGGTTGATTAAAAGCCATTAGTCCAGGTTATCCCCATTAATAAAAGTCATTCTTACAATCTCAGTTTTCTGGGTTAAGCCCACCAGCACTGAGAAAGACCCCATCACTCATCAGGGTCAAGAGTGTATTGGGTCTGGCAAATGTATCACATTTTCATTATCCATTCATCAGCTGAGGTACACTTAGGTTGCTTCCAGCTTTTCCATGTGAAAAGAGCAGCAATAAACATGTGCAAGTATCTCTGCAATAGGATAAATTCTTTGGGATTCATCACACCCAGGAGTGGTATGATTGGGTCAAATGGTAGGTTAATTTTTAGTCCTTTAAGAGTTTTCCACACTGCTTTCCATAGGGGTTGCACAAGTTTGCAATCCCACCAGCAGTGAATGAGCGTTCTCCTTTCCCCACAACCTCTCCAGCATTGGTATCAGCATGCATAAGACCCATGCAACCTCAGCTGGATAAAAACCCAGCACAGAACTGCAGAAATGGGTAGCAGAGCCCAACCTTGGCTGAGGAAATATTAGCAACAGATGGCCGTCAGGTGAGGAAGAACTGGCCTTTTTTTTTTATTTTATTTATTTTTGTATGCGTATGAATGTACTGTCTGCATGTACGTTTGTGCACCCGTGCCATGCAATGCTGCGGAGGTCAGAAGACGGTGTCAGATTCCCCTGGAACTGGAGTTAAAGATGGTTCTCAGCCACCATGTGGGTGCTGGGGATCGAACCCGAGTCCTCTGCAAGAGCAGTCAGCACTCTTAACCACTAGGCCATCTCTCCAGCCCCTAGAACTGGCCTTCTTTAGAAAAGAAATTCCAGATAGGCTGACTAGAGCTCAGAGGAGGATCTGGCACTGAGGAATGAGTGGGGAAAGTAATATGGGAAGCTGGGCATGGTGGAGCATGTCTTTAGTCCCAGCACTCAGGAGGCAATGGCAGGCAGATCTCTGTGAGATCAAGATCAGCCTGGCCTACAAACTGAGTTCCAGGACAGCTGGGGCTATAGGGAGATTCTGTCTCAAAAACAAATACCATCACTGCCCACCACCACCACCAAGAACAAAAAGAATGTACCTGGGGGGCTGGAGAGATGACTCAGTGGTTAAGAGTACTAGCTGTCCTTGCAGAGGACCTGGGTTCAATTCCCGGCACCCATGTGGTGGCTAAGAACCATCCATAACCCAAGTTCCAGGGGATCCCATGCCCTCTTCTGACCTCTGTGGAAATTGCAAAACATGGATGCACTTACATGCAGGCAATATGCTCATTATGCTGGATAGCTTTAATGTCAACTTGACACACCTGGGTTGAAGGAGCCTTAACTGGGGAATTGGCTCCATTGGATTGGCCTGTGGCCACATCTGTGGAGTATTTGTCTTGATTGTCGAGCAGTGTGGGAGGGCCCAGCCCACAATGAGTGGTGCCACCCTGGGCAGGTTGTTGTGTACTGTATAAGAAGGCAGGCTGGGCATGGGCCAGGGGAGCAAGCCAGTGAACAGCATTCCTCCATGAACTGTGCTACAGCTCCTGCCTCCAGGTTCCTGCCCTGAGTTCCTGCCTTGAGCTCTCTGAGTGATGAACTGTGACCCAGGAGATATGAGCTGAATAAACCCTTTCCTCCCCAAGTTGGTGTCGGTCAGAGTGTTTTGTCAGAGCAATGGAAGACAAATTAGAACACTCATACACATAAAATAATAATTTTTTTAAAAAGAGTGTATCTGGGTAATAAAGATCTCATGAGAATGGAGGCCTTTGAACAAAAACCTAAAGAGACAAGGAAGACAAGGAATTGTCTGAGCAAAGCAGTCAGAACAGAAGTAAGAGCACCTTGCAAAGCCCCTTAAGAGAGACTGAAGGGAACTGAAAAGCAATTGCAACCGAATAGATGTCAGGACATGAAGTCGGGAGATAATAGGTCCTGAAGGACTAAATATGAGAGTGTTGATTTTCAGTATTAGTGGAAAAAGGAGTGGCTGGAAAGTTTTAAACAGAATCATGGTATGATGTGCTTTTTTAAAAATTCATTTATTTATTATGGGCAGGGGTGAAGAGCCACATACCCATGTGAGGTCAGAGGACAACTTTATGGAGTTTGTTCTCTCCATCTACCTTTACATGGATTCTGAGGGTTAAACTCAGGTCACCAAGCTTGTAAGGCAAGCATCTTAAACCTGATGAGTGATTATCTAGCCAGCCTACACTTTTAGTTTAAAGTGACTCCCTGACAGGGGGCAGCCTTGCCAAGTTCCTACCTTTAAGGGGAATGCTTCTGTCATTTCCCCATTTAGGATGATATTGGCTGTGGGTTTCCTGTATATGGAGCAGCAAGCCGAGGGTCACATCTCGCAATGAGCACAGGAAGCAGAGAGAGAGAGACCGCAAGGCTTGTTAAACTCACTAAGCCTGCCCCCAATGACGTACTTCCTCCAGCATGGCCACACTTTCTAAGACCTCCAAGAACAGTGCCACCAACTGGAGACAAAATGTCTGAATACTTAAAGCCTATGGGGGACACTATCATTCAAACCACCACAGGAGTGTACAGAGTGTGGGTCCATGGACAGGTCACCTATATTAAGTTTCATCACCCAGGACTCAGGGAACATTGTGGAAGAGGGGGCAGAAACATTGGAAGAGCCAGGGAGGTGATGCAAGACTATATGGAAATAGAATTCTACAAGCTCCTGGGACTGTGCTCATATAAACCTATAGCAATCATGTCAACATGTACAGGACCCATGCAAACTCAGCTAGACAAAAACCCAGCATGGAAATGTGGAAATGGGCAGCAGAACTCAATCTAGCTGAAGAAATATTGGCAGTTGATTACTGTTGGGTGAGAAAGAACTGGTCTTCTTAAATTGAGGAACTCTGGATAGGCTGACTAGAGCCCAGTGGAGGAACTTGCACTGAAGACAGCCAGGGAGATGAATTTGGCACAATAGGCCTTAACACAGATGACAGAATGTATGAATTCCAGTGGGGGGGGGCTGCATTAAGACAAGTTAAGATGCTATGTATGAAATACACAAAAAATTCAATAAAAATGCATGCATGCAAATAAAAAGAAATAGGCATCTATTTTGAAGAGAGAACAAGATTTGATGATAAATTGGATGAGGGTATAGAAGAGTTGCTGAGGGCTGGGGATATGGCTCAGTGGTAGAGCACTTGCCTGCCAGGTGTGAAACCCTGAAGAAAAACTAAAAAAAGAGTTCCTGAATTGGCTTCAGCCATCCAGTGTTCAATTTGCTATCAAAGGAGATAAAGTTACAAATAGAAAAAAAATGTTTTGAAGGAAAGGGATGGTTAAGAATTTAGCTTAGACTATGATAAAATAGGTCTATTAGACATCCTAGTAGAGATGCTGAAGTACTAGTATACACAGGTCTGGACTTAAAACTAAGGAACTGTGGGCCTATTTATAATTAAAGTTATAAAATGACATGGAAAAAGATAGGAAGTAATCCAAGGACAGTCTTGGGATAATGCAATAGTAAGCAAATAAGCAAAAGAGGTTAAGAACAGTGTTGTAGGATTGAAACCAGGAAAGGAAAGTGTCTTTTGTGCTAAGTGAAGAAAGAATTCAAGGAGGAGAGAGTGATCAACCATGACAGTTATGAATGATAGGTCAAGACAAAGACTAGGAATTGGATTCTGTAACTTGGACAGCAGTTCCACTAGAACACTGGGCACTAATCTAGCTGAAGATTAAACTCCAGAAAAAGGAATTGGAATTACAAATATAGAACTTGCCAGGCATGGTGTCACACGCCTTGAATCCTAGAACTTGGGAGACAGAGGCAGGCAGATCTTTGTGAGTTCGAGGCCAGCCTGGTTAGCCTGGTCTACAGAGTGAGTTCCAGGACAGCTGGGGCTACAGGGAGACCCTGTCTTGAAAAGACCAAGTATATATAGTTTTTTTAATGGGTAATGGCTTTTCATTCATTCTTTTTCTTTTTTTTTTTTTTGGTCTTTTCAAGACAGGGTTTCCCTGTAGTCCCAGCTGTCCTGGAACTTACTCTGTAGACTAGGCTGGCCTTGAACTCACAAAGATCCGCCTTCCTCTGCCTCCCAAGTGCTAGGATTAAAGGCATGCGCCTCATTCTTTAAAAGCCCCAACAAGCCCTATATACAAAACAAAATGTTTTGTGTTTTCAAAGGTTAAAAGCACTCTAAAAATTTTAAATGGGAGCATGGTTGATGTGGAGCTGTTTCTCCTAGAAGCACTTAAGGATATTTACTGTAAAGGAGAACATAAAAAGTGGCACTGCCACTGTAAAGAAGGTACACATCAACAGCTTTGGATTCTCTTGGTTCTCTCATTCTGTCTCTTTTCTAAGAATAGATTTTAATATGCAACACACTAATTTACATGGGGAAGTGCAATGGATAAACAGATCAGGAATAGTTACAAACAGATCTGTGTTTTCTCTGTATTTAGAAAGTCAAGCTCACAGAATTCTTAGTGAGCATTTATAATACTGCTATCTTGTACTGATTTCAACTATGAATAAATAGTCTCAAGCATCCATCCACACTTCAGGAAAAGAAGTGCTGAATGAACCAGATGTTTGAAACAGCTGAGCAAGGTACACTCTCTAGAGAAACTCTTAACTATCCATTTACTCCATTCAAGAGTCACTGAGGCTAAGGATGGAGATCACTGGTTAGGGCTCTTCCTATCAAGTGCAAGACCCTGAATTCAATCTCCATAGCTTAAAAAAATTCACCAGAGAGCTCATAATTCAATAAAGTGCATGAGTAATTAGAAAGCTATGAGTTAAAGAGGTACCTATACATATAAGGGGCAATAATGAATTAAGCAATTTACTATTCAGTAATGGAATTTGGGTCATTCATGGTTTTGAAGATTATCCCATTGTAAAGACAAATATTTACTATTTCATTGTTTTTTCATCCAGAAATATCCTCATCCATTGATAGCTGTTATATTAAGACTTAAGGAAATTGCTTTTAATCCCAGTACTTGGGAGGCAGAGGCAGATGGACCTCTACGAGTTCAAGGCTAGCTATCTCAAAAAAAAAGAAAAGAAAAGAAAAAGAATTAAAGGACCAAAAAATTTAAGGAAAGCTTATCAATTGAAAAGAAAATATCTTCTATACCAACTCACTTCATTTCAATTGGAAGAACCAAGAAAAACCTAGCTTGAACACAGGCAAGTTGGAAATTCATTTAACAAATATATATATTGAGAATCTATTATGTCAGGAAATGGTTATGGTTATGTAGGTTTTTAGATTTTAGTACCAAAATGTTGGCAGCCTGTCACACTGCTAACAGTGTGGCTCTACGTCGCCCCTTAAAGATGGCGCCGACTTCCTGAGATGGCTAGAGAACAACAACTAGCCACCTTTTCCGCATGTAGCCACCTCTTCCGCACTAGGGGAAAACTGCGCATGACTACTGCTCTCTAAATTCGCACCTTTAACATGCAAATGAGGCATCGAGTCAGCGCACCTATCCAGAGCATGCACGAACCCTCTGGACTGCTATATAAGCAGTGCCTCTTCCCCATTTTGGGGTCCTTCTCACAAGAGAGCTGTACACAATAAAGTTTGCTGCAGAAGAATCCTGTTGTCTGCGTGAAGTTCTTGCCGGCGAGACTGCTGCGCGTGACACCAAAACACTAAACAGAAAACACAGTAAATTAAATAGTATTTTTGATGGGGCTGGAGAGATAGCCTAGTGGTTAAGAGCACCGACTGCTCTTGCAGAGGACCCGGGTTCGATCCCCAGCACCCACATGGCGGCTGAGAACCGTCTGTAACTCCAATTCCAGGAGAACTCCAGTTCCAGGGGAATCCGACGCCCTCTTCTGACCTCCGCGGCATTGCACGACACGGGTGCACAAACCTACATGCAGACAGTACATTTGTACACATAAAAAATAAATAAATAAAATTTAAAAAAAAAACAATTAAATAGTATTTTTGTCGTCTTTTTTTTAACCATTTCATTGTTGATTGTTTTGTGAATTCATACATCACTTTTCATTTAGTTAGCATCTTATCCTTCCCTTCCCCCCCACCCCCACCCCATCCAGATAAGCATTCTGCAACAAACTGTCGCATCTTTCTCTACAGATTTTTTTTCATTCTTAGCTATCACTGATACAATCCATGCAGTACAACGCATCCTTCTATATGAACAACCAATTGGCAGGGGCTATTGTGCCCAAACCCCACAGCCCCACCATCCACGGGGGTATGGGTTTGTGGGCGGGTGGTGGGGGCTTGTATGTTTTAATCAAGTTGTATCAAACTGAGTGTCCCGCTCTACATTCTGTATGTTCCACCATCACCCCAAATCAGCCTCTTACATTTACCACGCCCCCTCTTCTGCAGTGTTCCAGCGTAGAAAAGGTGCGCAACGCGTGGCATTGAAAAGCAAAAACAGTCCACTCTCTTCGGAGCTGTTTTGTCTTGGACCTCATGGTCAACTTGGCTGTTTCCTTTCCATGTGCGCTGACAGTTTGTCCAGCCGAGAAATACCTTTGATGCCAACGGGGGACTTGGAAAATAGCCTCCGACAAGAGTGAGGGTAACTCCTGTATTGTTTTTTTCTGGGACTGTGTAACTTACTTCAGCTAGCTAGTCCTCTAGCCAGTCCATTTTCCTGCACGCTCGTGCTGTCGTCTTTCTTACCGCCGCATAGAATCTACATTGTGTAGAACTGAGTACCACATTTTATCTATCCTCCTCGTCAGCTTGAGGGTCATTTAGGTTGGTTCCAGCTCGCTTTGCCTTGTGACGGAAGATCTTTGACTAATAATACATGGCGTGCAATGTACTCTGATGGTGGTGTGTAAGTGTAGTTATGAGGAGTTCAGTGCCCAGGAAAGCGTGGTTATGGCGTATGGGTCAGGTGGCACGTCATTCAATGTACTTCCTAAGGGTTACTCCACAACTGCTTCCTGTGGGTGGCTGTACCGAGTTGTACCAGTTGCTTTCCCACCAGCATGTGATGATGTGTTCCCTCTTCCCCCACAAACCTCTCCAGCACTGGTATCTATTGTTTCTTGATCCTAGCCCGTTCTTATGGAGTAAGATGATAGTTAAAGTGGTTATTTGAATTTCCTTAATGATTAGTGATGTTGAGCAGTCTTGAGGTGTTCTCACACATCTCTAATCCCGCTTTTGTGAAGCTCGTGTCAGGTCTCTGCTGCCACTCATCATGATTGAGGGCGTTGGATTTGTTTCTTTGTTTTTGGTTTATAGTTTTATTATGGAAATCAATGCTTTGTCAGATGTTTTTGCGGTGAAGGTTTCTCCCTTCCGCTATGTGGGATTTCTCGCTCACTTCCTTGATTTTGTTTCATAAAAAAAAAAGAAGCTTTTGAGTTTTGATGATGTCCCATTTGTCTAATTCATGACCTTAATATCTGGGTTGCATGATGTCAATTTAGAGCATTCTTCTACGCCTATAGTTTGTAGTTCTGTTGCCAACCTTTTTCTTCTATCACCTCTCAGAGTTGGGTTTCACATTTGAGGTTCTTAATCCATTCTGGAGTGATTTTGTACAGGCGAGGTAGGTAGGGGGTTTATAAATTTCATTCTTCTCATCAGGTGATCTCAGTTTTGCCATACACACTGTGTAAGATGTTGTCTTTTTCTCCACTTGGTAGTTTCTGGCCCCTTGTCACAATGGGATGGCTGAGAATGAACATTGTATGTGTCAGATCTTGGCCTCTCGCGGTTTTGTTCCATGGTCGGTAACACGTCTGTTTTTCGTGCCACGTTACCAGTGTTTTCTATTCATGAACTATAGCCTGTGTAGCTAGTACTGTTATCCAAATTGGTATAGAGATCCCACCTGTGGTAGATCTTTTCACTCAGGGTTGATTTACGCTATTCGGGGTCTTTGTTTTCCAATGAATTTTTTTTAAAGTTTTTAGTTGGTACTTGAAAGTCTTGGGCCTGGGATTTTTTTGATTTGGATTGCATTGAACTATTACAAGAGCTTTGGTTAAAATGGACATTTTTACAATGTTAATTTTCCCCAATCCATGAGGCATGGGAGGTTTTCAATCTTTGACGGTCTTCTTCAATTTTCCTTTCTTTAAGGGTTTATAATTTTGTTCTTTGTTGATGTACGAGGTCTTGGTATTTTGGTAGGTTGGTCCTAGGTATTCTATGTGTTTTGAGGCTATTGTGAGTGGGAAGGTCCTTATAATTTTTTCAGTTGCTGTTGTTGGTTGTAACCAGAAAGGCCATTGATTTCTAAGGTTAATTTTTGTATCCTTGCCACTTTCTGAAGGGTCTTAATCGTTTTTCAGGAGTTTTCGGTGGAGTTTTTGATCCTTATGTAAAACAATCATTATCTGCAAATATGGATAGTTCTGACTTTCCTCTTTTCCAAATTAGTACTCCTTTCATATCCTTTTTCTTCCTTATTGCCTTCTCGCCAAGCGTTCAAGCCACTTTTTGAAGAGGATGCTTGACAGGGGGCAGCCTTGCCATGTTCCTCTTTATAAGGGGAATGCTTCTCGTTTTCCGCCATTTAGGATGAATATTGGTGTGGGTCTCCTGTATATGGCTTTGATTACCTTCGAGGAAATGATCCCTCACAATCCAATTACTTCTAGGATTTAAGCATGAAGGATGCTGGATTTGTCAAAGCTTTTTCAGCATCAAATTCGAGATTGATGGTGTGGTTTTTGTCTTTGATTCCATTTATGTGTTTGATGATTTTCTGATTCGATTTTTGTGACACCATCCTGGATCTCTGGTATGAATCCAAACTTGGTCACGATGTGATCTTTTCGATGTGGTCTTATGCGATTTGCCAGATCTTGTTTAGATTTTGGCATCTGTGTTCATGAGGGAGTGATGGGTTCTATAATATCTCCTTTTTTTAATGTTGGATCTTTGCCTGGTTTGGTACATAGAGTGATGTTGGCTTCGTAGAAGGATTTGGGATGAATTCCCTCTGATTGTATACTTCTAAACAGTTTCAGAACATAATGGTTGTTGGCTTTTTGAAATGTCTTTATCGAATTCTTGCTGTGAAACCGTCTGGGGCGTGCTTTTTTTAGTTGGGCATGTCTATTACATCCTTATTTCTTCTATTGTTCTGGGTCTGTTATAGCTGCTGGTCTCTCTAGGCCAACTTGGTGATTCCCAGATTTCAGATTTTCATCCCATGTTATTAGATTTCACACTTGTAGAAATCGTTTTTTGATATCCCCCATATTAATTTTCTTAGATCTTTGTCCTTGTCCGTTGTGATATTTCCCTTTCATCACAATAGACTATTGATTTGGAGTTGTCCGTCCTTTTCCTTTTGTTAACGGGGCTACGAGGTCTGTCTATCTTGTTATTCTTCTCAAAGAAGCACCAACTTTTGGCTTCACTGAATTTTTTTTGTATTGTTTTCCTTGTTTATTTTTGATTTTGCTCTGAGATTTTTGTTATTTCTTCTGTCTGTGCGTATTTAGGGTTCATCTCGTTGTTGCCTTCAAGTGCTTTTAGCTGTAGTGTTTAGTTCTCATCACTTGTGCTTCCTTTCTGTTTTTTAATAGGCACACAGGGCTATAATTTCCTCTTACGGCACTGCTTTTTAAGTTATTCCCTGGTTTTGTTTGTGTTGTATTCATTGTCATTCTAGTTCCAGGGAGGTTTTATTTCGTTCTTATCTCTTCCTTGACCCCCTATATTCATAGCAGTGTTGTTTAGTCTCTGTTTCTTGTAGCAGGAGGGCTTTCCTGTTTGACAGTGTTGAGTTGAGCTTCTATTGCACTGTGGATCTGACCCAGGATGCATGAACATTATTTTCAATATCTTTTGTATTTGTAGAGGTGGGTTTCTTCTGTGTCCCAGACTGTGGTCATTTTGGAAAATTTCCTGTGGGGTGCTGAGTAGAAAGTGTATTCTAGGTATTAGGATGGATGTTTCGGTAGGTAGAGTATTATTGAGGTCAATTGGTGTTATCTTATCGTTCAGTTTTCCGAGTCTCTGTTTATTTTTTTCCTGTTGACCTATTCTAAATGGCCTAGGTGGGGTATGACGTTCCAACTATGAGTGTTGGTGGGAGTCTGTGACCTTTTTGTGGTCCTTGGCGACTGGTCTTCATAAAGTTGGTGACCACGCATCTTGGGGCATTATGTTCAAATGGTGAAATCTTCTTGGTGGATGGTTCCTTTGATGAAAATGTAATGGCCTTCTTGTCTCTTATGATTTCTTTTACATTGAAGTCTAATTTACTACCGATCATTAAAATAGCAAACACTGCTTTTTTTTAGTACCATTTGCTGGAATAATTTTTACCATCCTTTCACTTTAAGGGTGGTGCCTGTCCTTGAAGTAAAGAGCGTTAATGTACGACAGCATACTAGACGGATTTGCTCCAGATCCAGTCTCCCAGTCTAGGCTTTGATTGGGGAAATTTGTTCCGATTAATATTTACGGTATGTACTGACAGGTCTGAGTGCTTATTCTAGCCCCCATTATCCATCGCGGTTGTGGTTTTGATCTAGGTTTCTATTTCCTGTCCCGTTCATAGCCTTTTAGTTGATTTCCTTCTAGGCGCTCTGGTGAGTTGGTTTGTTTTCTTCTGTTTTCTGAATTGCTTCAAGTATCTTTTGAAGGGTTGGTTTTACCGGACATGCAGTCTTTCAAGTTGTTTATGTCATGGACGCTTTTTCTCTCTCCTTCAACTGTAATCAACATTTTTTGTTGGGTAAATTATTCTGGTTTGGCATCTATAGTTTTTTAGTACTGGGAATACTTTTTGGTCCATGTTCTTCTTGTGTTCATAGTTTGCATTGAGAAGTCGTTGTATATTCTGATAGGTTTCCCTTACAGGTAACTTGTTTCCTTTGTCGCTTAACGAATCTTTCACTTTTTTGTGTGTCTAGCATTTTAAACTATGATGTGGCGTGGCGAATTTCTTTTTATTGATCTTGTCATGTTGGAGTTCGTGTGCTTCTTGTCTGTTATTGGTGTGTCCATTTTTTAGTTGTGGGAAGTTTTCATCTATTATTATTTGAAGATATGATCAATACCTTTCAGTGGTGATTTCCGTCTCTTCCTCTATTACTTATGATCGCGGATGCTTGATCTTTCCACGTGTGCCCACACTCCTGGTGTTCTGTTCATAGTGCATTTCTTTTAAACATGTTCTCAAAATCTCCCTTGGGTTTTGTTTCTCTGCGTTATCCTCCCGTTGAAGTCTTTGTTCTGCTTCATACATTCTGTTTCTGAGGCTTTTTTTTTTTTTTTTTTTTTTTTTTTTTTTTTTTTTTTTTTCCTTTTTTATTTCTTCTGATTTCTTTACTTGTTCTATTTCTTTTTGGAGCTTTCGACTCTTTGTAGCTCCTTCTGTTCGCCTGGTGGTTTATTTTCCTTTCAGCATGGATCTTTTCAGTGTTTCTATTCTTTCCAGAGTTTTTCATCCTCTCTCTCTAGGTTTCCTCAATTCTCACTTTTCTAGCTCTTAATTGTCCTTATTGATTCTTGTAGTTCTTAAGTATGTTCCCAATTTGCTGTTTCTGATGTCGCTGGTCCTGGTGTACCCCGTAGGATCCCAACTGAAGGGCGTCTGTCCATCGTTGATAACGTCTTGGTGTGGGATTATCCTGCTTCTTTCCAGTGTTGTCTCTTCCTTGTGATCCTGGCATATGGGCTTCTTGCTTGCATTCCGCATGTGCCCTTCAAATGCCTTTTCACTGTTTTGAAGGCGTGCTTTGCTTGTCTCCCTCAGATCCTTCTTCGTATCTCTACGTCTGGCGGGGGGTGGGGGTGGGGGGGGCTGCCGCTGGGCTCAGGAGATCTCCTAAATAGTATTTTTGAAAGTAAGTTCGGTAAGAAAAAAATACCTCTACAGAAAATTGATACGAGGTAGTTGAGGTATGAAGTTGCAATTTTAAGCTGTCTGATCAAGAACTGAGGAAGAACTTCGAACCTGCTCAGTGCAAAGATATCATGGATGTGAGGGAATTGGCTCTTTGGGTATTTGGAAAACGAGGGCACTAAGTACAGGAATATTCCAAGGTCCTGAAGACAGAAGTGTGGGTGGCATTAGGCAGGGATGACACACCTTAAAATGCTTTGTAGCAATCTGGAGAACATATAAAGTATTACATACCAGCCTCACCTGTACTAGTGACAGTCAGTCTGGGAGGTATTTTAAAGGTAGCAATAACGTTCTTTGGTGGAATAGACATGAGACAAAAGAGGACTCTAAGAATCAGGCCAATAATTCAACCTCACTAATTAAGATGGAAAAGTCTCCAAGGATTTGGCAGGAATGATCATTCTATTTTAGATTGAACTAGAAGTCTAGCAGACATTTGTTACAACTTAGATATTTTTTTTAAGTTCATAATAAATTTTGTAAGACAAGGTAGTGATTTTTAAACTTTGGAATAGTTTTCCTGAAAAAATAAAATGAGTGGGTTGGAGAGATGGCTCAGCAGTTAAGAGCATTGGCTGCTTTTGCAGAGGACCCAGGTCTGCTTCCCAGGACACACACGGAATGAGCAACTTTCCATAACTCCAGTTCTAGGAGATCTTCTGCCTGCTTCTGGGCTCTTAGGCGCTGCGTGACATGGATGTTATATACATGCACATAAAATCAAAGTAAATAGATTTTTAAAATTTAAAAATAAAACAATGCAGAAATACTAAAATGATGAACAATGAACTTTTAGAGGAAAGGACTCATGAAGGAGTTCAACTTACTTCCTCTAAAATGTCTCTCACAGAGTTGACCAGCCTCCTTAATGCTCCTAAATTTAATGCACTTCATCTCATAAAAATAATATAAGCAGCCAGGCATGGTGGCACACACCTTTAATCCCAGTACTCAGAGGCAGAGGCAGGAGGATCTCTGTGAACTCGAGGCCTGCCTGGTTACATAGTGAGTTCCAGGCAAGCTGGGGCTACAGGGAGATCCTGTCTCAAAAAGACAATAATAAAATAATAATAATAATAATAATAATGCTATTTAAAATCATTTAAAACAAAACAAAAAAATTAAAAAGAGGTACTCTGTTCTGTATATAGCAGCTTTGCTATATACAGAACAGAGTACTGGCTTGAAATACATATGAATTCTGTATATATGCATTATTTATAAATTAAGAGCTGCCATTATATTCTCCCATAAAAGGAGTAAAAATATGTAGTTATTATGTAATTCTAGCATTCATGAGACTAACACAGAATGATCATGAGTTTGAGGCCACCTGAACTGCATAATGAGACACTATCTTTAAAAAAAGAAAGATTAAAAACTAATCAGCTATATTCATTTAAGTTCAGAGATGTTACTGTGTATCATACAACTTCATACTAGGAGTGAGACCAAAACAAGAGTAAAAAAAAAAACAACTATCATAGAGAGATGTTAATACAAAATGAAAATCATTACTGTGAAGTATTCGCCAATGAAAAGCTAGGTTAACAAAACAAATTTCTGACTACATAAATAAGTTCTATTTTTTACCAAAACTTTTCACTATCAGATCATGATTAAAATAAGGAAATATGGGGTTGAAGAGATAACTCAGTGGTCAAAAGCACTGACTGCTCTTGCGGAGAACCTGGATTCAGTTCCCAGCACTCCAGTTCCAGGGGATCCGACACCCTCTTCTCACATCCATGGCCATTGCATGACATAGGTGCACTTATACACATGCAGGCAATACACTCTTATACATAAAAATAATATATAAAATATTTAAACCCTGAAGCACTCGCTGCATCACACTCAGTTTCCTGCATACAAATCCCATCTACTGTTTCCTCTTGGTTGGCGCAAACCACTTTCATCACACATCTTGTGATCCTCGTGACAGCACAATCTCCTGGGGTAAAGGTGGTTGAGTAGATTTTCACACTGTCTTTTCTATATTTACGAATGGCTTCATCTTCACTGAGACCCACTGCTCCAATAAAGGGGTAACTGAAGACCACAGTAAGGATGTTGTCACAGGCTAATTTGGAAACTTCTTTCCATTCACAAAGTCGATGGGCAAGTTCTGGGCCAGCAACTATTACAGCTACTATACAGCTATTGCTGCCTTCGACATTGGTATTCTGGAATTCATCCATGATCATATGACTGTTTTCACCAGTTTGAATCCCCAGTTTGTTTAGATTCAGGCCCCTGGAATTTGGATCCCATCCAGTGGCCCAGAGAAAGCAGTCAACATCTGGAATCATGATCCTGGTGGATTTCCCACCAGGAACCATGGTAACCACTAAGAGTTCCAACTGGATTGTGTCTTTTTAACTTCCTTACCCTGTGAGTGCTTCAGCACTGGCACGCCAGCATTCCCTACTTCTTGAGTCCAGACAGAACAGATCAGAGAATCAGAGTTTCTAAGTACGTTATCATGCCTTGTCATAAGAGATGTTCTACACCCCAGGATGGAGAAGATCCCAGCTCTCTCCACAGCAATGTAACACTGAAGCTAGGCAAGTCTTCCAGCTGAAAAAGCCCTTCCCTGGTTATTCTCAGGCTGGCTTCCAGGATCTGGCTCTCCAGATTGAGGGCATACCACCTGTGGCAGTCAGGATGTGAGGAGCTATGTATTTTTTTCCCATTGATTTTGACTGTGGGTTGGGGACCATCTTCAAATGCTGCATAGCCATGGAAGCTTGCTTGCTAGGCGGGACTTGGCTAGATTGTTTTGATAGGTGGTGTTCAGACGGCTCACAGAGGCATCCCATTTCTCCTGTATAAAGTGCCAACTGAATTTACTCTCACAGCTTTGAAAGCCATACTCAACATGACCATAGGCATGAATTCAACAATGTTCCACATTACCTTTCTGAGAAGTCATCTGACATTCACCCGTGGCCCCACTGGCCTGGCAGCAGATGGATATAGATTCCTGAAGTCATGCCTGGTTTCACCCAGGTTTGTTTTTTTTCTTTTCTTTTCTTTTCTTTTTCCTCTTAGCTCTTTTTGGCCATTTGTCTGAGGAGCCTTTGGCTATTGTCCCACTGCCACTGACAACTGACTTCAGGTAGTAACCAACGACAAAGCATTGCCTTGTCCCCAGGCTACAAGACATGAATCTTCACCTCTTCTGATTCACTGCTTTTCTCCTATTTTCTGGGATTCTGCTCCTTAAGAAAGTAGTTCAGGTCCGCTCAGCCTGTTTGTTGAGGTTACTCTGTGTGCGGTCGCTGATTTGCTCTCATGTGTGTTTGGAGGAGCTACTGGAGCAGGACTGAATGTGCTCCGTCTGGCATTTTTCGATCCAGATGTCTGTTGGGTCAGGAAGAACAACCCAGAGCCTTGGAATAAACTGGACCCCAATGATCACTATAAGTTCTACTCAGTGAATGTGGACTATAGCAAACTGAAGAAAGAAGGTCCCGACTTCTAAGTCACATATTTCACCATAAAGCTGCTTATAATGAAGTCTTTCAGAAGCCATATGCACAATTTTCCACTTAACCAAGGAAACAGTCTCCTCTGAATGCATGAAATCACGTTGATTACTTGGAGTTATTACACTGATCAATAAATCTCTGAAACTTGAAAAAAAAAAAAAGTAGCTCAAGGGGCTGGCGAGATGGCTCAGTGGTTAAGAGCACTGACTGCTGTTGCAGAGGATCTGGGTTTCCCAGCATCCACATGATGGCTACCAACCATCCCCAACATCAGATTCCAGGGGATCTGATGCCCTCTACTGACCTCTGAGGGGAAGTGCATGACACGGGTGGACTTACACATATAAAGGCAATACATTCTTACATAAAATATAAATTAAGTAAATAAATAAATAAATTAGAAAGTGGTTCAGAAGCTTTTGCCTGGTCTGCTTTCTGGGAGAATATAAACTAAGACAACATCCAAGTGGATATGTTGGTAGTTGTTTAAACAAGTCTCGAGTTTGGGAGGATGATAATTTTGAGAGCTGTCAATATGGATACAGTATTTACAATCCTGGCTGAGAGAGCACAAAGGAGTGATTAAAGACAGGCAGTTTGAAGATTTTAGTCCCTTTAACAGAAGAGACCATTGGATTTGATCACTGCTATTTCCCAATCCTAGAAAAGGCACAAAGCTAATGTTGGACTGGTAATTTTAAATTGAATGAAGTAAAAATAAATAAATAAATAAATAAATAAATAAATAAATAAATAAATAAATAATAAATTGAATGAAGTAGTTCATGCTAGGCTCAGGGTTAGATAGGAAAGAAAATCAAGTCATGAGGGCTGATGAACCTGGATAAGCAGGTTCAAGAAACCTGAACCCTGTGTTGGTGAAAATTAGGTTTAACAGCAGATGCAAGAGAGAAAAATAACAGAAAAAGGAAGCTGTGGTTAGAGGAAAGCTCTCAAATACCACTTTCTACTTGAAGCCTTTTATAATCACCTCAGGGGACCTTCCCCCCTTCTGGGCCTCTTTGAAGATACACCATCTTTTACACTGTCAAGTTACAGCCCCATGGTCTTCACTAGTTTCATCCCTTTCTTTATTCCAGTACTGATGGTAAAGAGAAACTGAATTTGAAAAATAGAGGTGACTCAAATCCCAGAGACAGAAAGGGAGTGCTTGAAAGCTTGACATTTCTGGTTTGTGTCTATGGCTCACAGACTGAAGTTGAAGCAGAGTATTAGGAGACTGGATTTCAAATCTAAGATTATAGCCAAAATTGTTAGCAAAATAACCTGCACTTGAATGGATAACTGAAGGAATGAACAAGATTAAGAGGGCTCAGGGGCTACTAGACAGAAGAATAGGACTAAATTGTTTGATCCCACAGGTCTGAGAGTATGGTACAGCTGTATAAGCCAAAGCAGTTGTTAGAAAGCACTTGAATTAGCAAATTAACTGAGATGTAAAGAAATAAGGCCTAAATGGTCAGTGTGAATACAAGGGAAGAATGAACATAGAAAAGCTGAAAAAATACCCTACTTAGTATGTAATGTAAGCTGTGGAAAAATAATTCTAAGCTGCTGATATCATGTATAAGGCCAGAATAAGAAAAGATGTTTGGCAGAATGCATGAGCTCTGGCGGGGTGGGGGGGTAGGGTGGGGGGACACGGGTCTAGATCTAATTAGTAACATAATCTTGTACAAAAAATATATATAATAAAAAATTTTTTAAAGAGCAGAAAGATGAACTCGATTTTTCAAAATATATTTGTCATAAGGGCCAGTGATCCAAGAAAAACTAGTAATAGCCAACTTTTAAACATTTTTTGGTCTTTTTGAGACAGGGTCTCCCTGTAGCCACAGCTGTCCTGGAACTCACTCTGTAGACCAAGCTGTACTTGAACTCACAAAGATCCACCTGCCTCTGCCTCCCAAGTGCTAAGGTGGTTGCCACCATGCCTGGCTTTAAGCATTTTTAATTATGTGTACTGTGTGTGTGTGTGTGTGTGTGTGTGTGTGTGTGTGTGTGTGTGTGTGTGTACATGACTGCAATGCCCTAGGAGGTCAGAGGAATCAGATCTCCTTAGACTTGAAGCTACAGGTGGTTGTGAGCTACCCAAAGTTTGTGCTGGGAATCGAACTCAGGTTTTCTCCAAGAGCAGTACTCTTATCTGCTGAATCATCTCTCCAACCCAAGTCAACATTTTTATGAACTTACTACATGCCAAATAAAGTTCCCCAGGGGCTGGATAAATGACTCAGTGGTTAAGAGCACTAGCTGCTCTTGCAGAGGACCTGGGTCCAATTCCCAGCACCCACATGGTGGCTAACAGCTGTTTGTAACTCCAGTTTCAGGGTATCCAACACCTCTTCTCTCCTCAACAAGCACTGTAGTACATGGGTACACTTACATGCAGGTAATACATTCATACACACATAAAATATTAAACAAAGTTTACAATTTACAATTATCTCATATAATCATCACAATAGCATTATGAAGTAGGTGTTACTAGTATGTTTATTTTACAGTGTGATGAAGTGAATGTGTTTATGTTGAAAATCCTACCATCAATGAGCTGGTATGAGGAGGTGGGTCATGAAGATGCAGCCTTTATGAATGGAGTTATTGCCCTTGCAGATTTGTTATCTATTTATCTATCCATCTATCTATCTATCCATCATCTATCTATCTTTTTGAGACAGGGTCTCCCTGTAGCCCCAGCTAGTCTGGCACTCACTATGCAGACCAGAACTGCCTTGACCTAACAGAGATCCACTTGCCTCTGCCTCCAGAGTGCTGGAATTAAAGGCCTGCACCACCACGCCTAGCAGTAAAGATTTATTTTTTACTTATGTGTGTGTTTATTTGTATGTATGTATGTGCACCATGTGCCTGGTACCTAAGGAGGCCAGAAGATCATGTTGGATCACCTGGAATTGGAATTATAGGCAGCTGTGAACTACCATGTTGGTGCTGGGAACTGAGCCTAGGTCCTCTGTGTGAGCAGCCAGTGCTCTTAACCATTGAGCCATCTCTCCAGCCCCAGTTAGTACCCTTAAAAAAATAATAAAAAAAGGGCCAGGCCTGGTGGCAAACGCCTTTAATCCTAGCATTTGGGAGGCAGAGGCAGGTGGCTTTCTGTGAGTTCAAGGCCAGCATGGTCTACAAAGTGAGCTCCAGGCCAACTGGGGTTATAGGGAGACCCTGTCTCAAAAAGACCAAAAATAAATAAATAAATAAATAAATAAATAAGGAACCTGAGAGCTTTGGTATGTTTGACATTGTGAAGCTATAAGGAGAAAATGGCCACCTGCACCATGGAAGACGGCCCTAAGTAGAGCCTGACCTTCTGGTAGCCTTGTCTCAGACTTCCAGACTCCAGAATTGGGAGACAATGTAGTAACCCAAACTCTCCAAAGGTTAGGATTTGAACCCGAAAATGTTATAGAAATTTACCTTTAATGGGCATGCTATATTCTATATATGCCACTAGTAGGGATGAAAAGGAAGAAAAGCAAGCACAGATCAGAGGGAGTCCTGTCCTCTACAAACATTATAAGTTCACCAAACAAATATTTATAAGTATGATGAATCAAAAAAAAAAGTGACAGATTACAACTTGATAAGAAAAGCTAATTCCATTGAAAGGGTATGGTGGTTGCAAATGCCCTTCAGTGAGAGCTTGCCCCAAGGGCCGGGGTGGAGGTGTAGCAGAAAAAGCTGATTAATATGGCTGGAGTACAGAGAATTAAGGAGACAGTTGAAGAGGCTGGGAAAGCCAAGCCCAAATAATGGAGCTTAGCCAGTGTGCAGTAAGCTAAAGGAAGCCACTGAAGGACTTTAAGAAGGGTGCTGGCCTGCAAAGGCAGTTTTGCAGGATCTGGATAGTGGCTATTCTAGGACTTCCAGCAAGAAGCTAGGGCAGCTTAAAGTGGTAGTGAGGTTTCTAGCTTGTGCAGAGCAGATGTCCTGACACTGAGCCAAAGACCATTTCTGGAAAGATGAACCTAGAGTTCCAGGATAAGACCTGACTTATGGATTGGAAAGTCTAATAGAAAGTATTTGAGGCCAGAAGAAGAGGATGAGTGTACTGGATAGCTTTAGGGTCAACTTGACACACCTGGGTTGAGGGAGCCTCAATTGGGGAATTGGCTCCATTGGACCAGCCCGTGGCCACGTCTGTGTAGTATTGTCTTTATTGTCGAGCTATCTGGGAGGACTCAGCCTACTATGGGTGGTGCCACCCCAGGCAGTTTGTTATGTATGGTATAAGAAGGCAGCCTTGCGGGGCGTGGTGGCGCGCGCCTTTAATCCTAGCACTTGGGAGGCAGAGGCAGGCAGATCTTTGTGAGTTCAAGGCCAGCCTGGTCTACAATGTGAGTTCCAGGACAGCTGAGGCTACAGGGAGACCCTGTCTCGAAAAGACCAAAAAAAAAAAAAAAAGATAGCATGGGCATGGGCCAGGGGAGCAAGCCAGTAAGCAGCATTCCTCTATGGCCTATGCTTCGGCTCCTGCCTCCATGTTCCTGCCCTGAGTTCCTACCCTGGGCTCCCTGAGTGATGAATTGTAGCCCAGGAGATGTGAGTGGAATAAACCCTTTCCTCCCCAAGTTGGTAGTGGTCAGTGTGTTTTGTCATAGCAATTGAAGGCAAAGTAGAACAATGAGAGCACCTTGGAAAGTGCATATGGTAGGACTTGAAGATCACAGCTCACCAGATTCCAACACAGGACATGGATAAAGTCATAATGCATGCCTTTAATCCCAGCACCTAGGAGGCAGAAGCAGGCAGATCTGTGAGTTCCAGGGCAGCCTAGTTTACATAGTGATTTCCATCCTGGCTGGGACTACATGGAGACCCTGTCTCAAAAATTCCTAAGGGGCAGGAGACATGGCTGGAGAGTAGCAAGGAGCACTGACTGACTGCTTTTCCAGAGGACTCAGGTTCAGTTCCCAGCACCCACTTGGTGCCTAACTCTAGTTAGAGAGGATCTGATGCCCTCTTCTGGCCTTCCAGAGTTTGCACACATGTGTTACACTTACACACATGCAAGTAAGACACTCTTCCACATTAAAAAATAAAAACCCTAAATAATAAAAGGGGAAGCTAGCTATCAAAGAATACAGTTAAAAGGAAAACTGGCCAGAGGGGAAGTGTATTTGGAAGAGGGCATGGTCAACAGGGGAGAATGCTGGGATGATATTGTAAAACAGGTCAGAGCCACAGCAAGTGGTAGAGACAGAAGCTAGAACGAAGAGGGGTGAGCAGTGTGACATGAAAGGACATCTGTGGGTAAGAGACAGGTAACTTGTTAGAGGGACTTCCGGAGGAATCTGTTTTACATTTATCTATTATCTATTTACTTATTTATTTTTGGTCTTTTTGAGACAGGTCTCCCCTGGAGCCCCAGCTGGCCTGGAACTCTATGTAGACCAGACTGGCCTTGAACTCACAGAGGTTTGCCTGGCTCTGCCCCCAGAGTGCTGGGATTAAAGGCATATGTCACCATGCCTGTCACTTTTTTTTATTTATTTACTTACTTACTTACTTGTTGCCCGTGCATATTACTGCATACTACATCCTAAGAGTGGATAGAAAACAACTTGTGGGAGTTGATTTTCTCCTACCATGTGGTTTCTGGCAATTGATCTCAGATTATTAGGATTGGTGGCAAGTGCCTTTATCCATCTCACTGGTCGATTTAAAGAAAGGAGAGGGATTATAGAATGAATGTTTACTGTTCTGGTCGAGAAAGAGAAATAAAAATCAGATAAAGCAGGAAGGAATGGGGCATAGAGGAAGAGAGGGGCAACTCTGTGTAACTGAAATCAGTAGGGGCCGAGTCCACCAGAACAAAATTATCAGGCTTTAGCCCAGGACTGCAGGGTTTAGTAAGGGTGAAGAATTCGTGGTTGAACTTGGGCAACCTCACAGAACAGTTCTAGTAGCTTTGAGGCCACGGAAAGTCACAGTCAATTCCAGGTGGGGGTGGGTGTAGGAAAGGGTGCAGTGGGCGAAAGTCACCGCTACAGAAACGACAACACAGGATGTTGCCCGAAGAAGGCGGGCAGGTGGGGTGAGGGCATTATTTCGAGTAGCGGCCGCAGGGACAGGTCACTGCTCAGAGAGGCCGACCGAACCAAGGGCCTAGGTAGCCTCGCTCTGCAGCAGAATCCCAAGTACCCTGAGTTTCAGTTCTCGCAGATTCCCGACGCCCGAGGGTGGCCCGGGGCAGCCTAGGCAGCGGGGATGGTGTCGCCCCGCCGGGCCAGCCAGTTCCTGCTCCCGCTCAGCAGCCGCGGCCTAGCCCCGCGGCGACTCAAAGTTCCCAGGCCCGCCGCAGACGCTCGGGAATCCCCTCGCTGAGCACACCCAAACCCGCTTCCCCCAAATCTCCGCCGCAGGGCTTTGAAGCGTCCACAGGCCCGAGCTAGGATAGCGCCATTCTTTGCTGAGCTGGTCTCAGCCCGCCTCCGGCCGCCTTCGCCAAGCAATCTCCCCGCCTCGCCCGGAAGAGGACGAAGGCCTTCGGCAAATTCCGAGGCCCGTGCGGGGGCGGGGCGGCTCGAGCCGCTCCCGACCGAGCTCGGCTGTTTCCGTGCGTGGCCGCTGCGCACTCGGCACTGGGCGGCGCTGGCTGGCTCCCTGGCTGCAGCTCCTCAGTCGGCGGCGGCTGCTGCTGCCTGTGGCCCGGGCGGCTGGGAGAAGCGGAGTGTTGGTGAGTGACGCGGCGGAGGTGTAGTTTGACGCGGTGTGTTACGTGGGGGAGAGAATAAAACTCCAGCGAGATCCGGGCCGCGAACGAAAGCAGTGACGGAGGAGCTTGTACCACCGGTAAGAGGAGCAGGAGGAGGAGGCAGGAGCCGGAGAGAGCCGGGGGGACAGAGGGGGGACGGGGAGGCGCCGGACAGCCGCGCTCGGGGCCTTCCCCTCGCAGGAGGGGCCGCGGTAAAGATGGAGCCTCCGCCCGAGCCCCACAACATCGCCGCCGCTCGCAGCGAACAAAGAATAATGGCGGCGGACTGGAGCCAGCGGCGGCCGGGCGGCAGCGACTCTGCCTGCAGCCAGCGGCGGCGCTCATGGCGGGGGGCGGCCGGGGCGGGGTGGGAGCCGGCGGCCGGGGGTGTGAGCGGGCGGCCGGCCGGCCGGCCGCGGAGAGCTGGCGCCCGCGTTCCCGCCGCGGGGCCGGGCGCGGACAGATCCGGAGCCGGAGCCGCCCCGGGGGAGGCCGCCCGCTCGCCCGCCGCTGCCTCCTGCTTGTCCCAGCCGTGCCGGGCTGGGCGCCCGGGCCGCCGCCGCCTGGGTGCCGTGGGGGGTGGAGGAGGAAGGAGGCGAGCGTGGAGGGCAGCGGAGGTGAAGGTGCCTGCCGCCGGAGCGGGCGACCCGCCGCCGCCGCCGCCGCGTCCGACCTACTCTCCTCGCTCTTTGTGCAATAAAGTTCGAAACCCAAGGTTTTCTCTGGTGCTGTATTTTATTCCTGCCCCTCTCCCCTGCTTCCACACGGCTGAAGAATATGCTGTTTTCTGCCCTTGACTGCTCAAGGGAATTTTTTACTCTTTCCCTGCCCCCCACCCCCCCGATTTTGAAAACAACAAAAACTCAGTAGTCATGGAAATGCATTCTTTGGGAAGGAAAGGGGTGCTAAGAAAACATTTGTAACAACTTTTTGCAGAAACTGTTGGGGTCATGCAAAAGGGAAGCTGGTGTTTGAAAACAGTTTCGGTTTTAACCCTTTTCAATAAGATAATCACTTGAAGTCAATCATTCTGAAACCATTCGTAGAAACGAATATTAGCTGAGGTACTTTTGTTTTACATCATTGGGGCGGGGGGAGCACAATATTGCAAGGATGTTTGAGTCATCTAGATCTCCCCTTAATCTTACTCACCCCTCAGGACGTTTCTTCGGGACTTCTGTCTAAACTTTAATGGGGGGATTGATTTCATTCTCATCCTAAAAATAGGCATTAAAAGTATCCATATTTGTGTCTTGTAGTCTGAGATTGATGACAAGCCAGCAGTGTTAAATTTTTTTCTTCACCTCCTGCATTGGGAAAAGGAACTGTAAAGTCGTGTACACATTAAAGATCGAAACATTTTAAAAACGACTTTGCAGTATGACCTATTTAAGTCTATCATTACTTCTCAAAAAGTTAGAATTGGATTCTAGCTTCAGCTTGCATTACATTTGCCTTCTAAAGATAAAGATTTAGCAGTCTTATATACTTTTCTACTCAGTTCCAGATTTAAAAATAAAGCCCCAACTGGTTATTTTAGGTGCTTTGAAAAGGAAACAGGTTGTTTTAAAAGCACTTACCTGTTACTGTACAATTGAATTGTGATTGATAACAAAGCTTCTGGTTAGGAATATTGATTGGTAATAGAATCACTGTGTCTGATTTCCTGTCTCAGTCATGACCCTGAAACTTAACTTTGCTGCTAGTCTTTAAGAGACCACATTATCAATGTGAAGTTGCCAGGAAAATTAAGATGCAATAAAGGGGTTATTTCCCGAAGAACTGGAAGATGATCTTATTTCCAAACATCTAAAAGATACAGGTTTTTCCAAAAGATTTTCTGCCAACTAATAGAATTTCTTTCCCGTATAGATCATGAATGAGAATGATTCTTCCCTGTGAAAATAAAAAAAGAAAATTCTGTTGTGTTCTTTATTCAGTCTTGACCAAAAGAAAATATATTAATATTTGTACATTCACCTGGAACTGGTACTAAATTGTACTTCATTCTTCCTAGTAAAAATGACAGTTGCATCTACTTCCTTTTTTTTTTTTTTTTTGATGGGCAGGTACATTTAGAAAGCTAATGAATTCTTTGACAGAATTTACCTAATGGATACTAAAAGAGCACTTTTAGAATTTAAAACCAGTGATATTAAATTTTAAACAAAATTTTGCTCTACTCAGCAGCCTGAAGAAACAAAACCTGATCCATTAAAATTCCTGTTTCTGATCTCAGAAACACACTTAATAGGTCTGAAATGAGAAATTTTCCCTTCTTCTTAGAGAAATAACTGGGTCATTCTGAAGTACTTGGTTTTGTTTGCTAGAATACCAAGTTCAGTCACATTTCATGTACTTTAAAAAAAACAGTAAAGAATATTGTTTACTAGTAACAATGTTTACAGGGTATCATTGAAAGCTATGTTAATTATTCCATGAACATCTTGGCAGATGTAGCCAGCCTGTAACATTCCTATAAACATCTTTCCTGATGTCTCTAACTTACAGTAACGGTGTCTTCATTTTAAATAGAACTCAAATCTGGATTTAAGAATGTAGCACATGTGAGAAAATAGAAAATGATTGGAATTTATTCCTTCCCCGTGTGTGAAGTGACTGTAACACTTGAGACAATAGTTCATAGTGGCTCTGATACTTATTTAGCACTTATTGTGACAGTGTAGCTGAAAGAGCACCTGCTTTGGAATAATCACTGCCCTGGGTTTGAATCCTACCATTGCCAATAAGAATTTTTGTGCCCAAGGGAAAGTTTCTCTCCCAGCTCATTTTCCTTTATCTGTAAAATTAGAGCACTAGCACCTACAGGTTTTTTGATAAATAGAAAGTACTTTCCCTAAGGTAGATCTAAAGCTAATTATAGCTTTTCATCTTAACTTTGACTTCCTACTTGTGGGGCCTTCTCTTAGTGTCTGGACCTTACTGTGTTTAATACACTGGGCCAGAAAGCCCCACAAATCCAGAGATGAATTCACTGTTTTTACTCTCTAGGAACTATTGGGAACACAGTGACTACTAAGAATATTTGTCATAAAAAGTCAGAGTAAAGAACACCTCTGACAAAACAAAAAGGATTTTTTTTGTATTTTCAGTTTTGTTTTTGAAATAATTTATTCAGATAGTCCATAGTTCAAAACATAAAATATAGCAAAATGTCCTGTATTCTCTATCACCCAGTGTTGCCCATTTGTCTTTTCAGAGATATGCCATCCATATGCTGGTAAATAATGTGCCCCCCCTTCGTACAAGTGATAGCACACTGTCTTAAAGTTCTCTATCTGTCCCTCTACCACCTATTTCTTAGACCACTTATTATTCCTTAACAGTTAGCTTTAAAACATTTTTTTGGTCTTTTTTTAGACAGGTCTCCCCGTAGCCCCAGCTGGCCTGGAACTCATCAGGCTGGCCTTGAATTCAAAGAGATCCACCTGCTTCTGTCTCCTGAGTGCTGTGATTAAAGGCTTGCATCACCATGCCCAGCCACCAGTTGGCTTTTTTTTTTTTTAACACATGAAGGCCTTCATATTTTAAATAAATTTAAAAAAATTTATAAATTCTTATCTAATAACCATTTACTGAACTGATTCTATTTCTAGATTACATAGGACCTTTTAAACTCTAATGGCTTTATTTAAATAAGAGACTTCATTTGAGTAAAAAATAATTTGTGACAAGAAGTTGGTAGTTAAGCTGAATTATTTCTTTTTTAATTCCATTTTATATAAGTTGTAATTAAGTTATCAAGATGTGTGTAGAGACAAGGAGTTGAGTTTTTCTTTACTGTTGGAAGTCCCTGATCAACAAATTGAGCTAATATACATTTCAGCCCAAGCACAAAACAAGTTTCAATATCTCTTTTTTCCCCTCTTTGGTCTTCAAAGCAGCAGTAAGATGTACTACATTTTAAATATACATGCTATAGGTTTTCTAAGGGACTTGCCCTTTCTTTCTTTCTTTTATTTATTTATTTATTTTTTTGTATTTTTGAGACAGGGTCTCCCTTCAGTCCCAGCTAGCCTGGAGCTCGCTCTGTAGACCAGGCTGGCCTTGAACTCTCAGAGATCTGCCTGCCTCTGGGATTACAGGCATGCATCACCACACCCGGCTTTCTTTTCTTTTTATTTATTTTTTTAATTTTTTTTATTTTCGTATGTGTATGAATGTACTGTCTGCATGTAGGTTTGTGCACCCGTGTCCTGCAAGGCCGCGGAGGTCAGAAGAGGGTGTCGGCGGATTCCCCTGGAACTGGAGTCAAGGACAGCTCTCAGCCGCCATGTGGGTGCTGGGGATCGAACCCGGGTCCTCTGCAAGAGCAGTCGGCGCTCTTAACCGCTAGGCTATCTCTCCAGCCCTCTTTTTTTTTTTTTTTTTCTTTAATTTTTTTTCTGTATTGTAAGAATGTACTGTCTCCATGCAAGGTCTGGTGCACCCGTGTCATGCAATGCCGCGGAGGTCAAAAAGTGGTGCGTGGATTCCCCTGGAAACTGGAGTTCTCCTCCCTGGAATTGGAGTTCAGACGGTTCTCGGTGCCATGTGGGTGCTGGGGAGCGAATCTGGGTCCTCTGTAAGAGCGGTCCGGCGCTCTCTACCCCTAGGCCATCTCTCCAAGCCCCCAGCCCCTCTTTTCTTTTTAAAATTCATTAAAGTTGTTGTGACTACTTTTTTTTTTGTTTTTTTTTGTTTTTTTTTTTTTTGTAGACTTAAATTGAGAATTAGTGTTGTGGCCATGCAGGCCAAAGTGGGGTTTTGGTTTATTTTATTTATTTGTTTATTTTGAAACGGGGTCTCCCTGTAACCCCAGTTGGCCTGAAATTTGCTATGTAAACCAGGGTGGCCTGGATCTCACAGCGTTCTGCCTCTACCTCCTGAGTGCTGGAACTCAAAGGCATTGCCTGGCTTGAAGCTAAAGTTTTTACAAGTCTATTGTCATTTGGAGGTTTCCTTAGTATTTGTTACATAATAAATAATGTGCTATTTTTGCCTTCTAAATGATTAAACTTAGTTCGGAGTGTTTATCTTTACAGATCTGAGTAGTGGAATGGGGTAGATAATTGAAATTGTAAAGGCAGGTTTTCCTTCTGAATCCTATTTGCAGGCTAGAGTGTCATAGAACCAGTGAGCTGTCTTCTGGGGTGGAATCAAGCACCAGTGAACTACAACAAACTGATACTGTGAAAACATTTGTCAGTTCTTTCATTTTAATATGTCTCTCATTAGCCCTGTTTTATCCACAATACACATGCTGAAGTTGTAAGAAATAAGTGTAATTGTTGGGGCTGGAGAGATAGCCTAGCGGTTAAGAGCACCGACTGCTCTTGCAAAGGATCCAGGGTTCAATCCCCAGCACCCACATGGCGGCTAAGAGCTAAGAACCGTCTGTAACTCCAATTCCAGGAGAACTCCAGTTCCAGGGGAATCCGAGACCCTCTTCTGACCTCCGCGGCATTGCACAACACGGGTGCACAGACCTACATGCAGACAGTACATTCATACACATACAAAAATAAATTTAAAAAAATTTTTTAATAAAAATAAGTGTAATTGTTAACTTCAGACTATTAAATCTATAAGTTTTGAGATTAAGCTTTGCATAAAGGTAGCCATTTAATTTTTCTTCTCATTCAAAATGCATTTCTTGGGACTGGAAAGATGGCTCAGTGGTTAAGAGAACTAGCTATTCTTACAGAGGACCTGGGTTTAGTTCCCAGCACCCACATGGCAGCTAACAACTGCCTGTAACTCCAGTTGCAGACAATCTGACACTTTCTTTTGGCCTCTGTGGGCATTGTACAACATGGGTACACTCAAATACTTAAAGCATTCATACGTGAAATAAAATTAAAAATGTTTAATAAATCTCTAGCTTTAATATGTGCCCACTTTTGTCTCAAGTTCTGTTTGTTTGTTTGTTTTAAGACTATGTTTTCCTGGCTGGCCTCAGCCTCCCAAATGCTGAGATTAAAGGCGGGGGGTGTTTGTTTCAGGTTGTCTTTTCTTAGTTCTGCCAGACAAGGTTATATAACAATATGTTTTGTGTAGATTTTTTTTTATATACTTTCTCTACTAGGTTTCCTAAAAGTAAAAAAAAAAAAATCTAGTCTTTCATTTTCTTGCTTGTATTCATTTACACACGCATTGTATATCCTAGCCATTAAAGATTATCTAGAAATAAGTTCTTTGGGTTTCTGTTTTTGTTTTGTTTTGAGGCTATAGTCCCAGCTAACCTGGAACTTGCTGTGTAGGCCAGGCTGGCCTCAGTCTCACAAAGACTGCCTCTGCCTCTCAGGTTGAGCCACCACAACCAGCGTAGAACTAAAGTCTTGACCTTACTTCTTGAGGCTAGTAACATAAATCTCAAACCAATAAATCAGTGAAAGCACCTGCCTATCATGAACAAGGCCCTGGGTTTGATCTAAATAATAGAAAGGTAAGTAAGATTTGGAGACTTGATTTTTTTTGAAAGGAAAAGAGATTGACACGTGATTTAAAGAAAGTTCACTGGGAAAATAAAATAGCTAAGTAATGACCTTGGTGTAGGAGTAAAGGGGGGATCAGAAAGTTGACTAAAATAGTAGTGATGAAACATTCTCCCCAAAGATTAATGAATATTCTTTAAAACTAAGATTTATTTGGGTCATATCCTAATAATTGATTATTTGCATATGAGTTTCTGGTTGGAACTACAATAGCATACATTTAACAAAAAAGCATTTAATTCACCCTGAGGACAATAAAACACTTCGGGGTTTTTTTGTTTTTGTTTTTGTTTTTTTTGTAAATTTGAAACAGGGTCTCCCTTTAGCCCTAGCTGGCCTAGAACTCACTATGTAGACCAGGCTGGCCTTGAAAGATCCACCTGCCTCTGCCTCCCAAGTGCTGGGAGCTGTGCACTCCACCATGCCCAGCATAAAACACTATTTTTAAGGGATTTATCTCCTCCTCCCAGTATTTTTAAAGTAGTTTGCAATGGTAGACTTGAAATATCTTTTTTGTTTGTTTGTTTTTGGTATTTTTGAGACAGGGTCTCCCTTTAGTCCCAGCTGTCCTGGAGCTCGCTCTGTAGACGAGGCTGGACTTGAACTCACAGAGATCCAACTACCTCTGCATACCAAAAGCTGGGATTAAGGGCATGTGGCACGATGCCAGGCGTATTTATACCCTTTTTTTTTTTCTGTCAGACACAGTGACACTTAAGAGGGTATCATTTTCCTGAATCAGCAGCCTTATAATTGCTGGTTTTGTGGGTTGCTGTTTATCAAATGTTTATTGAACGTTTACTGGCTATACAAGAAATTACAAGAAAATTTATTTAGTTAGGTAGTTAAGAAAATTGCTCCTAGATATTAAGTGAAGATTGTTTTAGTTGCTGCCTCAAAGAATTTATGATACATAGCTGGTACAGGAGGAGCACTTAATACCCTAGCAGAAGAGCAACTTACACCTATCTTGAAGAGGTACAGTTTAGAAAGGAATCAGTAAGGAGAAACTGTGGGAAAACAGAATTTAAATGGAATTTTGAAGAACTTGTATAGGTATATCTAAAAGGAATATTTTCAAATGGATGAAAATGAGGACATTGCAGTAGAATGAACTGGATGTCCATACGGATCAGTGAAGGAAGTGGTGGATTAACTGCAGCTCTGCTGTAAGGTATTCTGAGTATGATGAGGTCTAGAGTTTTTAAGTTCCTTATCAGAGGAGAGAAAGATATATCCATATGAAAAATACGAATTGTCTTAAAATATAGATATGTAGCTGGGTGTGGTGGTGCACGCCTTTAATCCCAACACAGAGGCAGGCAGATCTCTGTGAGTTCAAAGCCAGCCTGGTCTACATATCGAGCTCCAGGCCACTGGGACTAAAAGGAGACCCTGACTCAAAACAAAACAAACAAAAAATAAAAAAATGTAGATGTGTCTTGACTTTCACTGTAGTGTATATCATAGCTTCGCATATTTCTAAAATCTAATTCATATGTCATGTGATCTTCCCATTTGAGTGGTACAGTTCAGTGGTTTTTAATATCATCACTAAATTGTGCATTTTGCCACAGTCAGCCCTGGGACATTTTTATTACTCCAAAAAGAAACCTTATACCTCTTCGCCACCACCCCTCAACTCCCCGTACATGTAGTATTGGGCTACCACTAATCTACTTTCTGTGTATATAAATTATATTTTATGAATATATGTTGAATGTTGTATGCAAACAAAATCATACAATGTATTGCCTATTATGGTGAGATTCTTAGGATGTTTTCAGTATTCTTTTTTGTTGCCAAATAATAGTCTATATATTACAGATACTCAACATTTTATTCATTAGGTCATTGACATTTGGGGCCTTTAGACTAAGTTTACATAGACATAGAGATGTTTTTATTTTTTCTTGCATTTATATGTAGGAACAAAAGTACTGAGTTATTTGTTAACTATGTTTCAGCTGTTGAAGAACTGCCAGGCTGTTTTCTAAACTGGCACCTTTTTACATTCCCACCGGCAGTGTATGAGGCTTCTAATTTTTCCATGACTTCACTACCACTTGTTATAACATCATATCCATCCTAGTTGTGCAAAGAAAAGTGTCATTATGGTTTTGATTTGTATTTCCCTAGTAGTATCTGCAGCTTTCCTAATATGTTTATTGGCCCTGTGTCTCTTCAGATCCTTTGCCTGTTTTAAATTATCTTTTTCTTTGTTGATTTTAATTGTTCTTTACTATTCTAGGTGAAAGTACCTTACCAGATACATAATTTGTAGGGTTTTTTTCTCCCATTCTGTTGGTTGTCATTTCATTTTCTTGATGTTATCATTCAAGGCACAAAATTTTTTTTTTTGATTTCTGGTTCACCTGTTTTGTTGCTTTCAGAAGCATATTTTATATATCATAAATGCTAGTTATATTTTCTAAATACTCTTGAAAGCACAGTAAACAGTACCACTGTTTAATGAAAATCCACTGACATTACTAATGAGTTTGAAGTGATAATTCTGCTCTTCTCCTTTATCCTGTGGCCATATATCTTTTTTGGAGGGACTGAAGAGAGGAAATAAAAATAGAAACCAAGAAATGACAACTTCAAATATGACATTCTAATTGGATTTTTAAATTTTATTTATTTTTTATGTGTATGAATGTACTGTCTGCATGCAGGTTTGTGCACCCGTGTCGTGCAATGCCGCGGAGGTCAGAAGAGGGTGTCGGATTCCCCTGGAACTGGAGTTCTCTTGGAATTGGAGTTACAGACGGTTCTCAGCCGCCATGTGGGTGCTGGGGATCGAACCCAGGTCCTCTGCAAGAGCAGTTGGTGCTCTTAACCACTAGGCCATCTCTCCAGCCCCACTAATTGGATTTTTTAAGAGAATTTATGATCTCAGTGCGGCTGTAATATATTACTTATAAACTACTATATTTGGAACGTTCAGGTTTTTTATTTATTTTTTTATTTAATCGGTAAGTACACTTAGGCAACAAACATGAGGAGTGTCCATATCAGCCCAGTTACATCTGCGTTCAGTTTTCTGTACAACCATGAGTCCCCAAGCCCAGTTGAAGGGGTTTGCTTACACACACACAAATAAAATCCAGTCTGGTTTTGCTGTAATCTCACATTCATCACCCCTCCTTGACCCTTACAATCTGGCGTGCCAACCTCTTCAGTGAGAGTTCCTGGGCTTTGGAGGGGAGGGTGAAAGAGAATGAGAAGATCAAGCTTTTTGTTCTCCTCCTCCTCTTCCCCCCCCCCTCCTCCCCCCCTTCTTTCCTCTCTTCCCTTTCTGAGGTGACACATCAGATTCTTGTGACTGTTTCTGTTTGGGACCCCCCTGGTGAGTCATCTAGCAGTCTTCTTTTAATTCTAGTAATAAAAGACAGATAGCTGATAAGAACAGATACTACACTTGATCTTAGCCAAAAGGCCAAGAAGCGATAAAAATTACAGCAAGTTATTCTATGGGTACAGACACATGTTTGGAGATATCTTGGTTGGGGTATTATAACTGTTTGACAAAGGGATGCTAATACTTTTCCAGTATGGTAGATAGACTCCCCTGACATTCAGAGGCATCAAGGCTACAGTGTCAATCCTGTGCCATACCCCACCAGAGAGTGGGCCATAGATCAAATTGGGATTTTTAAATTCTTCCTTCCGAGTGCACATTTATAAGGCTTCCACTATTACACTACATCTTCTTTGGCATATAAAAGTGTAGCACGGGGCTGGAGAGATGGCCTAGCAGTTAAGAGCACTGACTGCTCTTACAGAGGACCCAGGTTCCATCCCCAGCACCCACATGGCAGCTGAGAACCGTCTTTAACTCCAGTTCCAGGGGAATCCAACATCCTCTTCTGACCTCCACGGCATTGCACGACAAGGGTGCACAGACCTACATGCAGACAGTACATTCATACACACACACACACACACACACACACACAAGTGTAGCAACGAAAAGTCCCATGTGAAACTTCGGAGACCTTTCTTTCTAGCAGTTTGCATAGTGCTTTCTAATACCATGGAGGTCAGCTGTTGGTTTGTGATGCAGGATCTCAACATAATTTTTTTTCTCATGCTCTTATCATGCTGTATCTTCAGCAGTAGGGTCTTACTGTCCATTTCTTATGTTCATCTGAAGTTATAGGCAAATAGCCTTTGTTTGGGGGGCTTTTAGAGCCTGCCAACAACAACTGGCAGGGCAGCCCAGAACTGGAACTGAAGCCTTTATCCACCAGTGCTTTTTATTTGACTGTAAAGCAAGAAGGAGGTGTATTCCTTCCCTCTCTGTTTTTGTGATTGTCACTATACTCTGGGCAGCCTCTCTTGTTTCCCAGACCCCTAAATCCTGATTTATAATTTTCCAGAAGGAAGAAGTTATATCACATACCTATAAACAGGAACCAAACTGAAGGGCTTTACCACACCCCTTGAGACTGTCTCCCTCTGGACTGCATACCTCTGGTTCAAGAAGGTAGAACCCAGCTTTTCCTGAGCCAAATTATCTCATATAGAGAAGAAATGTTAGAATTATCACTTGTATAATACAGGGAAACTTGAAAAACATTTGTGTCTCTTTAATAGCTGTGATTAGGACTTCGTTACAAGTCAGGGGTGGGTTGAAATTTAATAACCTGTATCACTAATTAGCTTAAACATTAATATTTTCTGTTCTGGAGATAGCCATTCATTTTAATCTTATACAGGGGGCTATTAGTTGATAGAGACAAAATAATGTGTCCTGAGAGATTTGCTCCTAGTTATTATAATTCATGATTAATTCAATATTTATACCCATATATGTCAATGGAACAGTTATTTTTAATATACCACTATAAAGTATAAACTTTGAAATGTCCTTGCAAGTCTTGGGGTAAGTTTTAGATGACCAAATCTCTCCAGATGTTGAGAGATATTTTACATGGGTTTGGGGAAAAGCCTATCTTTCCACTCCAAAGGTGTTTAACTTAGTGGTCAAATGTCTTACATATACATAGAGAAGATTTGTGTCCATTTAATCTAATAGCTGTAACTGGGACTTCAGTACAAGTCAGGGCTGGGAAATGTCTTACATATAAAACATAGGTAAATTCCGAAGTGAGTAACTCCCAGGGGCAGAAATAATCATTACTTTGAGTTAACTACTATCCTTGAAGATCAAGAACCCTATTGTGGTTTGTGAACCTTTGTAGACATGGCCATTTATCAGCAAGCAGGTTACCAAAATTTTGCCTCAAGTTTCAAAGGAATGTAACCAATAAGTAGGGAGAGGGCGTATGTGGTTGGTAGTGCATTGAAACGATGACATATCTTTGTGATTCTATTATTTGGTATATCATATTATTGAGTTGATATGTTTCTCTGTCTATTTTTTGTCTAATTGACCTAGCTAATGGACAGAGTGGGGTATTAAAGTCTCTGGCTATTAGTGTGCTAGAGTCAGTCTGTGCCTTAAAGTCCTGAAGTTCAGTGCACATAAATTTGGTGTATATAAATTAAGGATTATGGTATCATTGTGGTTAATTGTTCCTTTGATAATACTGCTTCTTTATCTTGGTGGGTTTCTTTCAGACAACAACAAAAAATGGGTTTTATTTCTTCATACATTCTACCAGTCTGTGTCTTTTGATTGGAAAATTCAGTCCATTGATATTGAGAGTTATTGATGAGAGAATTATATTCGAGTCATTTTGATTTCTGGTACATTTTTCCCTATGTTTATATTTCCATAGTATTGATATCATTTATTTTCTGTATTGCTTTGAATATTCTCTGAAGGGATGGCTTTCTGGACAAGAATTCTTTTTGAAACAGGGCCTCCCCATAGCCCCAGCTGGCCTGGAACTCACTCTGTAGACCAGGCTGGCCTTGAGCTCATAGAGATCCGCCTGCCTCTGCCTCCCAAGTGCTAGATTTAAAGGCATGCTCTACCATACCCAGCTTAAAAATGGTTCTTACCCGCCATGTGAGTGCTGGGAATTGAACCCGGGTCCTCTGCAAGAGCAGTTGGCGCTCTTAACTGCTGAGCCATCTCTCCAGCCCCTGGACAAGAATTCTTTCAGTTTATTTATATCATGGAACATTTTCATTTCTCCTTCAATTATAATCGACTTTTACTGGATATATCTATATCTGGGTTGACATCTATAATCCTTTAGAACTGGCAATACTTTAGACCAAGCTCTTCTGGCTTTCTTTGTTTGCAATGAAAAATCAGCTTGTAATTCTAATAGGTTTTCCCTTATAAGTAACTTGTTTTTCTTTTACTGCCCTCACTATTTTCTCTTTGCTTTGCATATCTAGTGTCTTCACTATGATATGGCGTGGGGGAATCTCTTTTCTGGCTCTGTCTACTTGGTACAGATAGCACTTTAAGTTGGGAAAGTTTTCCTCTAAAATTCTGTTAAATCTGGACAGTACCACTATCCTGTGAATTTTCTTCCTCTTCTTTCCCTATGATTCACAAATTTGGTCTTTTCATAGTGTCCTAGAATTCCTGGTTATCCATTCTTGTGTTTTTTAAACTTTTCATAATCTTTACTTATCCATCCAGTTCTTCCACATTGTCTTCTATCTTGATATTTTATTTTCTACTTCATCCATTCTGTTATTGAGAATTTTTCCCATCCTTTCCAAGTGGTTTGTGGATTGTTGCATTTCTTTTTTCATTCCAACTTGAATTTTCTTCATTGTTTCTATATCTTTTGTAATTTCATTCCACAGCTTAGTGTTGCCCTCTTTTAATTTGTCCCTATCTTCTTTTAAGTCCCTGACTTCTTTATGTGCTCTTTAAATTCCTTCAACTCCTTAATTTCTTTAATCATGTTTATAACCATTCTTTTATGGTCTTTATCCCAAGTTATATATAAGAAGTCTTCACTATAGGGTTCATTAATAGGGTTACTGGTATTTGTCCGGGGTTCATTAAAGTTTTTATGTTAGTATTTTTTTCTTTGAGCTTTAGGTATTTGGGTAGCTTTCATTGGGTGTGGTTCTAATGTGAAGCTTAGGTGTTTCTTTGTTGAGCTAAGACTGATTTTGGTTATGTTCTTCAGGTGTTTTTGATGACTTCTTAGCTGGTGTACAGATGTGGATAGTTTAAAATCCAAAATCTGACCTCTATCTTAACACTGTACAGACCAGACCCCTCATCCAACCAGAAAATAACTCACCCAATGGTGCAAGCTTTGCAACTGCCAAGCCGGCCCAAAGCTGCCAGGCCTGTGGAACCCCCAGGCCTGCAGAACCTCCCAGGCACTCCTCGTCTTGGGGGCTGGAAGGTCACAACACCTCTGCTAGTATGCAGTCTGAGTCCTCCACTCCAAAGTAGGGCCAGCCCTACTCACCCACCCAGTGAGATGTTCTCACAGAACCAGCTCACACCACCTGTCATCTAGTCCCCCAGGGCCAGCCGTCAAGGTCTGTACCTGGGTCCAGTGGGAGGAGGCTCAGACCATATGGGTTATCCCTGCCGTCTCCCCATGCCCACCGAATTGCTGCAGTTAGTAAGGATCCAGGTGCCCTAGCACCACCTCTGACACTTCCCAGTGCTCTTGGGGTCCCCAAGCCCCCCTCCCCAAGCCTTATTTTAGCTGCTCAGGATGCACCTGCCTCTCTTGGAGCCACCATCTTGCTCACTCTCTGGACATTCAGTTTTAAACTTAAAACATGTAGGGAGTAACAGCTCCTTCATTTTTTACAAAGACTAAACTGATCCTCTTAAGTGTAAACAACACACTCCCTGTCATAGGAAAACATGGGTCTTTTTGTAAAGAAAGTTTTTATGGTTCTTGTCTCTAAGTATTACCCCCAGTTAGCTCATTTAGAGGAAATATTCTAGCATACGTCGTGGAAAAAGGAATTAATTTCATTACTTTATTAATCAGGTCTGCAGTGACAAGAAGCTCATGCTTCCTCTTCGACCCCTCCCTCATAATTTGTTGTGTTCCATTCATTTCCAAAGAGAAGTTTGTGGTTTTAAATCAGTTATTAAATGATGCTTGTTTGGAGAGATGCTTCATAGGGGAAGCAGGTGGCTCGTAAGTGTTCACACTGTATCTCATCTCTTATTAGCTCTTTGAGGGAAAGGTTAATGTGTTAAACTTGTATCTGAGTTTGCAGCAGAACACTCATTTCTTTAGTGATTTCTATTATAAATGAAAGGAAGAGTTAAAAAGCAGTCCTCTCTTAGGAGTTATACAAATTCAAGGAAGCCAGACACATGTTTTGCCCACTTAAAATTTCCTGAAATACAGATTTTCTTATAACATGAAAAGGAAATCTAATTGATTTTTTTTCTGTAGCTTAAAATTTTTGGTACTTTGAGTTTTCATTAATTCTGATGCTTTACAAATACAGTATCTTCCTCTGAAGCCTGAGAATAGCATGCTATTGTATTACTCAACGCAACCTTTCCAGAAGTCGGTACAATGATAGTAGTAAAAAGTAGTACGTCTGCTTGAAAGGTTGGACTTGATGTTGATTATTTCAAGACTAAAGATAAATAAATCTGAACTTAAGTCTTTTGTCAGAACTGTACATAAAGAAGAATAATCTATACAATATTGTAATGGTAGATGCATGTCATTACACATTTGTCCAGATCCATATTGTGTAACATCAAGAATAAAACCTAGCGGAAAAAAAAGAACAAATAAAACAAACTAATCATGAAATCTGTGCTGTTGTCTGCATGTCATTTATCAGATTTATAGAGTAACTGTTATCTTTTTTTTTTTCCCCAGCCAGGCACGGTGGCGCACACCTTTAATCCTAGCACTTGGGAGGCAGGGACAATTAGATCTCTGTGAGTTCATGGCCAGCCTGGTCTATGTAGAGAGTTCCAGGACAGCCAGGGCTGCAGGGATACCCTGTCTCAAAAAAGACAAAAAAAAAAAAATTTTCCCCTGGTCTTTTTATAAAGATAGTCTAATCTATCTTGGTTATTGTTGAATTGTTGGGTTTTTTCCTTTGCTGGCTACCTAGTAAACAACATATAATTAAAATGACTTGCATGTTTCTTGATAGTCTATAGAGTTTCAGTGTCAAACATGCAGCTAAGTCTCCACTTTGGATAATATTGATGGTTATTATGGTGTAGCCTTGAAGCCTTGTAAATACCTTACAAATCTTTTGTTGTTGTTGTGGGGTTTTGTTTTGGGTTTTTTTTTTGGGGGTGGTCTTTTTGAGGCAGGGTCCTCCTGTAGCCCCAGCTGCCCTGGAGCTCGCTATGTAGACCAGGCTGGCCTTGAACTCACAGAGATCCTCCTGCCTCTGTCTCTGCCTCCTGAGTGCTGGGATTAAAGGTGTTCACCACCGTACCCAACTAAAATCTCTTAACATCTCTACTTTTCGTTGAAGTCAGAGCTAAAACCAGAATTCCTGTCTATGGCTCCTACCATAGCATGTGCTGTCTTACTTCAGGAAAACTGTGTTTTCACTGTTCCATGTCTGATTTATAAATAACTCACCAGAAATAACATTTTAAAATTTATTTGAAAATGGCAATCAAAATAACAAATGCTACTGCATAGACCAGACCCCTTCTCCTAAAAAAAAAAAAAAACCAAAAAAAAAAAAAAAAAAAAAAACAAAACAAAAAAAACAAACCACCTTGAACAATCACTCTCCTGTGAACGCAGACTCTGAATACTCAATTTTAAGTCATAACTTTTGGGCCTTTAGTGTTTGGGCATTGAATAGTTTAAATTACAAAACAGAACTTTAGCATAAAAACAACTTTTATGGGCTGGAGAGATGGCCTAGCGGAACCAGTTAAGAGCACCGGAACCGGTTAAGAGCACCGACTGCTCTTACAGAGGACACGGGTTCAATCTCCAGCACCCACATGGCGGCTGAGAACCGTCTATAACTCCAGTTCCAGGAGAACTCCAGTTCCAGGGGAATCCGATGCCCTCTTCTGACCTCCTCGGCTTTGCACGACACGGGTGCACAAACCAATATGCAGACAATACATTCATACACATAAATAAATAAATAAAATATTTTAAAAATTAATAAAAAATTGCTTTTATAAAGTTGCTCAAAGAAGATGTATGATTGTCCCGCGCAGTAGTCTCGCCGGCAAGAACTTCACCTGGACAACAGGATTCTTCTGCAGCAGTATTTATTGTGCACAGGTCTTTTAGGAGAAGGACCCCAAAATGGGGCAGAAACACTGCTTATATAGCAGTCTAGAGGGTTCGTGTATGCTCTGGATTGGTGCAGTGCCCTGATGCCTCATTAGCATGCCCAGGTGCGGGCCTCAGAGAGCGCGGGCTCAGAGAGCGTGGGCTCGGAGAGTAGTAGTCATGCGCAGTTTGTCCATGCAAAGGCAATGGCGGGAAGCGGCTTGTGTTGTTCTAGCGACTCAGGAAGTCGGCGCCATCTTAAGGGTGGTACAGCACACATTGTTTGTGTGGTAGGCTGCCAACAGTTCCCCCTTTCTGTTTAATAGAGCAAGGTCTCTGGGCCGCAGCTGACTGTTGAATTCAACAATCCCTCCTGCAGTAGGATTGTGAGAATATTCAGGGGCGACATGACTGTCAGAGACTCTTATAAATTGGCTGGGAGAATGCCTGTCTTAGGTTGCCTCTGCAGAGGTATTCCTACCCGTCATGGGGTGGAAGACAGCTTTTGGTCTGTTCACTGTCTTAGGTTGGTAATACATGCAGCGGGTCTTACCACGTCTTGACTATCTTCTCCAGCATACTAAGCCAAATGTTTGGGGGAGGAGCCTCGCTCTCCAAGCTCGCAAGGGCCTGTGCAATGACTACTTTATCAGCGCTGATGCTGCGGCACGGGGCCTACACATAATCCAGAGAATAATTATAATCCCTCCACATAGAAATAGGCCAAACCCCCAACCCCTGCCCTATTCTTTGAAGTGTGAGACGGCAGCAGTAAACCAGGAGGCCAGTCCTTCAGAAAGTGAGGCGTCCACTCTAGACGCAGTTCAGGTGACAATCGCACACGAGTTGATTCATCAAGCTGTCAAATTCTCCAATCCAATTTCCTAAAATGATAATGACAATTGGTTAGACAAATTTGCTTCCCTTGTGAATTATGATATTGGATGCTGGTCACACATAGGCCAAAATATTTCCACTCACAGCCAAACTGGGCTAGCTGCCATAGTTCAAATTTAGTAGAAGTATTCCAAAAGGTAAAAGGCCGTTAATTGTCCAGCGTACCCCGTGACGGGCATCCTGTCCAAGGGGGCAAAGCTGTTTCCCTCCGCCAGTACAGAAGGGTGACCATTTAGGTTGAACTGGAACCTTTGGCTGAGAGATAGGCCATCATCCATTGGCCCTCCCAGGCGTATCAGGGGCATCAACCATGCAGCAGTTTGATTATAATTTGAACACATTCTGAGCTGTCATTTAGATTACTTACCTTATGGAAGCACAGCTGCCACTTAATATGAAGCTTTTGTTTTTATTAATGTTAGCTACGTTCTATATCTAAAGGCAAATAGGGTACATCTAAAGATGGATTATACTAAAGAGATAGTGAGGAGGCAAGCTTTTGTAACATACTGCCAGTCCGTAGGTGTCATAGCGGTACTAGCTAGTCTTTTTACTTGGGATACAGTGAAATTAGCATTTACCCATAGGCGCAGACTGATTTTGTTAATTTTTTAACTTGTTTGTGCTTCTACGGGCTGATGCCCGCGCTCACCGTCAGTGTTTTCTATAACTGGGAACATTTGCCTCATGGCATGTCTGCACCTCCGGTGAACAGAAGGAGGTAGAGCATTTCCCAGGCGCACAAGGCGGAGGAGCTGAAGGCAGGGGAGCGGGAGAGCTATGGGACTCATCTACTTTCAGATTTAATTAAACCTTTTCTATTCGCCGGGCGGGGCGAAAGTGTTCATTTTTGTACCGGGTGCATTCCTCCTCTACATTCCTCCTCCTCAGATGTGGTAATTTTTCATTAGAATCTGGATCATCTAATGTCAGGGCTTTTAGGTCTCTAAATGGGTATAAGGTACCTTTATGTAATAATCTCGACTAGAATCTCTCTTTTTTCTTTGAATGCGCATCTACCTTTCCACTCCGTACTCGGGAAGTTTTCCTGACATGGCTTTTCCTAAGGGCCGCACAGGCTTGTTGTCCTTCCCTAATGTCTTCTTTCAGTTTGATCGTCCCAGCAAGAGAGAGTAAACAAATGGTACAAGGACAATTACAACGCCAATAAAATAATTAGGCAAGCTTCCAATCCCTCTAGATCGTCAAGAGAAAAGCATATCTCCTCAGAACTAACTTTAAAATTACACCCTGAGCGCAGTTCTGAATCCACTTCGGAAGTCAAAGGGTCCTCTCGGCGCCAGCGATGTCAGGTTCCCGGGCCCGGGCTCTCGGCACCACTTGTCACGTGCAGTAGTCTCGCCGGCAAGAACTTCACGCGGACAACAGGATTCTTCTGCAGCAGTATTTATTGTGCACAGCTCTTTTAGGAGAAGGACCCCGAAATGGGGCAGAAGCACTGCTTATATAGCAGTCTAGAGGGTTCGTGTATGCTCTGGATTGGTGCAGTGCCCTGATGCCTCATTAGCATGCCCAAGGCACGGGCTCAGAGAGCGCGGGCTCAGAGAGCGTGGGCTCGGAGAGTAGTAGTCATGCGCAGTTTGTCCAATGCAAAGGCAATGGCGGGAAGCGTCTTGTTGTTCTAGCGACTCAGGAAGTCGGCGCCATCTTAGGGCGTGGTACAGCACACATTGTTTGTGTGGTAGGCTGCCAACATATGATGGCTTTTTTTTATCTTTAAAAAAGTGAGTTTCAAAATCCATCTTGTAGCAGTTTATATATAGATAGACATTGCCTGTATGGTCATCTCTGAAAAGACTCAGTGTAAAAAGCTGTGTATTACTATAAGATGAACATATAGTATTCATATTAGGCTGGTGTTTTGAAAGAAATTTCATTGGGATAAAGCTGTTACCTTGTGGAGCCAAGTGAGGTGGCCCAGTAAATAAAGGCTTTTGCTCTCAGGAACATAGTGGAAAGAGAGAATTGACTGTACAAAGTTTTCCTCTCCCCTGCACACATGGTAAATAAATTTTTTTAAAAAATGTTTTTTTAAGGGATACTAGCCAGGCGTGGTGGCACACACCTTTAATCCCAGCACACGGGAGGCAGGGCAGGTGGATCTCTGAGTTCAAGGCCAGCCTGGTCTGCATAGTGAGCTCCAGGCCAGCTGGGACTAAAGGGAGACCCTGCCTCAAAAAAGGACACTAATACCATTATAAAAAGAATATTGCCCACTTGAGAGGCAGAGGCAGGTGGATCTTTATGAGTTCAAGGCCAGCCTGATCTACAGAGTGAGTTCCGGGACAGCTGGGGCCACAAGGAGACCCTGTCTAGAAAAGACAAAAAAAAAAAAGAAACCTTGAGATCTTAGTAAAAAGACAAAAAGTTTAAAAAAAAAAATATTGCCATGTAAAATGGTGCATAGTTGTGGTTGCTGTCTTTGTTTCTTGTTTCACCGCCAGAAGTAGTCTTACAAGGCAAGTAAATGTTGCCAGTCTTACAAGTCTTACAAGGCAAGTAAATGTTGCCAGTGTTTTCAAAACAAGAACCAAAACTTGGATTTGATAAAGTTCTTGTTGAAGCCAGCCCTGATGGCTCAAAACTACAATCCTAACTTGGGAGGTGTAGGCCAGAGGATTAAATGTTCAAGGTTATCCTAGGCTACATAGCAAGTTCCAGGTTAGCCTAGCCACATAAGACCTTATCTTAAAAAGGGGGAAAATAGCCTGACTAAATAAATTGATAGATTTCTTGTTGAAAGGAACTATGTATTTAGATATTCATCAATAACTGTCTTGTCATGCAGTGTTTACATAAGTCACATAACATTTTTCTAATTAATTTCAGTTAGAAACTTCCTTTGAGAACAGCATCTTTTTCATAGGACCTGATAATCATAAAACTACAATAAACTATAAAATATTGAAATTAAAATTTCTGAGTTAAGGTAATCAAGGAATTAATTTTATTAAAATAACATTGCAATTATTTTCTTTTGTTCTCTGTTACCTTTTTTATGGTGATTGGGTTATACTGGTATTTACTGCTAATACAGAGAATTTATGAAAGAATAAACTGCCAACTTTTTTTGTCTAGAATAAATTTAAGTTTAAAAGGGGGGGGCTAGAAAGATGTCTTAGAGGCTAAGAGCATTGGATGCTCCTGCAGAGGACCCAGGTTCAGTTCCCAGCACCCACATGACAGCTAACAACTGCCTGTATCTTCAGTTCCTGTGGATCCAGTGCCCTCTTCTGACCTCCTGGGTACTGCTTGACAGAGGTATACCTGTCTACCTGCAAGCAATACACTCATACACATAAAATGAAGATAATTAAAAATATTTTATTAATAATTTAGCCGGGCCTGGTGGCGCACACCTTTAATCCTAGCACTTGGGAGGCAGAGGCAGGCGAGTCTCTCAGAGTTCAAGGCCCATCTGGTCTACATACTGAGCTCCAGGCCAGCTTGGGACTTACGGGAGACCTTGTCTCAAGCCAAAAAAATTAAATAAATTAATATTTAATTTTATTAAAATTTTACTTAAAACATCTTATTTTAAATGTTTTTATTTTATGTGTATGAGTGTGTTGCCTGCATGTAGGTAGGTGTCCATGTCCAGCATGCTCACAGAGGTCAGAAGACGGCGTCAGATCCCCTGGAACTAGAGTTAGAGATGGTTGTTAGCTGCCATGTGGGTGCTGGTAATCAAACCTCAGTCCTCTGTAAGAGCATCCAGTGCTCTTAACCACTGACCCATCTCTCCAGCCCCTAGAATAAATTTAAAGGTGTGTGTGTGTGTGTGTCCAAGCATGGACCACATGTGCAGGTGCCCACAGATGCCAGAAGAGGGCATTGGCTCCCTTGGAGCTGGAGTTACAGGTAGTTGTAAGCGTCTTATTATGGGTTCTAGGACCCTAACTCAGGCCCTCTGGAAGAGCAGCAAGTGCCTTTAACCACCAAGCTCTCTCTCTAACTCATATAATTAATGTAAATTATTAAAGAACATTTTGTTTAACTTAATATTACAACTTTTCTTGCCTTCTCATACCTAGGGGAAAAAAGGCTTAAATACGGATTTATTCTCTGTTTAAGAAAGAATAGGTGCTGGGAGTGGTAGCACACGCCTTTAAAATCTAGCACTTGGGAAGCAGAGGCAGGCAGATCTTTGTGAGTTCAAGGCCAGCCTGGTCTACAGAGCGAGTTCCAGGACAGCTAGAGCTACAGGGAGACCCTGTCTTGAAAAGACCAAAAAAAAAAAAAAAAAAAAAAAAAAAAAAGACTAGGCAATGAAAGGGGCATAAACTGAAAACAATTTACTTGATTTGATAAGAGACTTTATTTGGTTGTCCACATTGTTGATCTTGACTCATTCTTTCAAAATACACATATCTTCATTTTATTAGAATTATGATGAGTCTAACTTATTCTCAGGTTTAAGCAACTGAGTTTAGTAAGCATTGAGTTTATGCATGTGTCTGTGTGTGTTCAGTGAAGGCACACTATATTTACCACCAGTAAATTATTAGTAGTATCTAAAGCTTGGGACACTGCTAAACTTCGAGTATTGATTATATACATCTCAATTCTGACAGATGACATACAAAAAAGTTAAATGGTAAATATTTCAAGATAAACAACCAGAAAAAACTGTGTAGTAGATAAAAGGTGGAGGAAAACAGGAAGTACAACATGGCTATTGATTCCTGAAAAACTAGTCCATCGTAGAGCACCTGAGCATTTTGCCCCTTTCTTTAGTAAATTAGTAACACTTATGAAAAGGGATGTGTGTCAGTATTACAGGGATAGGTTGACAATCTTTGAACATTAAAATACCAAAGTAAAGAATAGCTATAGAAATGACTCTCCAAAACATGCAAGACATGTATGGCAGAGTGCATGAACTCAGGTTGGGTAGGGGGGCATGGAAAGGGAAATGACTCTAAATTGGATTGAGAAATGATGTATGATGTATGAAAATGTTTAATAGCAATAAAAATAAAAACAAACCAAAAAAAAAAGATAAAGAAATGATTCTCCATCGTGTGTAAGATTGGACATACTTCTGCAGAACATTTTTAATTAATGTATTTATCACAACAGAATAGTCTGGAGATTTTTTTTTTTAAGGGTTTTTTTTGTTTTTTTGGTCTTTTTGAGATAGGGTCTCCCAGTAGCTTTGGCTGTCCTGGAACTTGCCCCGTAGACCAGGCTGGCCTTGAACTCACAGATCTGCCTGCCTCTGCCTCCCAAGTGCTAAGATTAAAGGCATGCACCACCACACCCAGCCTAAAGATTTTTTTAATCTTTTTTTTTCCACATAAATTTTTTTTTTTTTAACAAATCTAGACCCGTGTTCCCGCCCATTCCCCCACCCCGCCCGAGCTCATGCATTCTGCCAAACATGCTTTTCATCTCTTTCTCAGTCTTTCTCAATATTCTCCATGAGGAAGTTGACTGTTTTGAGCAGAAGTTCACTGTTTCAGTCAGTTCTTTGATGCAGTCCTGTCTGTTGTTGTTGTTGTTGTTGTTTCCAATATGCATCACGCCCAACTGCTTTGGACAAAAGGTCAGGGGGCCCTACACTAAAGATTTATTTTTAATTCTCTCTCTCTCTCTCTTTCTTTCTCTCTCTCTCTCTCTCTCTCTCTCTCTCTCTCTCTCTCTCTCTCTCTCTCTCTGCATGTAAGTGCAGGTGCTCACTGAATCAAGAGTCAGAATCCCCTGTTTAAGTGATTGTGAGCTACCCAGTGTGGGTGCTGGGAACTAAATCCAAGTCCTCTCAAAGGGCAGTTCATCCTTAAAGTAATGAGCCATCTCTGTGATGGCCCATAAATGCCTTTTGCTGAAGTTACCATGAAAACTTGGGAATTCTGCTTCTGTGACTTCCTCAAGTCTCTGGGAATGTGGATTGGTGACAGCTCAGGAGGAGTTGTGAGTGTGGGGCTTTTACTAGGAAGGCTTTTGTTCCCCTTTCTGATCCAGCCCTTCTCCATCTCTTAACAAATAGCATGTATTCTGTTACTTGGGAATGCAGTGTTCCTTAGTTGAAATGTGTAATTCATTTCTTTGAATACTTACTCTTGTCTTAGAATTAAATTTGTGGATTTACAGGATTCAATTCATTTCTTTGAATACTTTTGTTTTAAACAGAATTAAATTTGTGGATTTACAGGATTATAAAAAGTTAGCCAGGTTATGGGGAGGGCAGACTTCTTTTTGTTTTTTGGGTTTTTTTTTCTTTTAAAGTTTATGTTTTAACTGGGTGTGGTGGTGCATGCCTTTGAGCCATCTCTCCAGCCCTCTTTAAAAAAAATTCACTTTTTTTATTTTATGTGTATGAATGTATTACCTGCATTGCACCTGTGTCATGTAATGCCTGCAGAAGTCAGAAGAGGATGTTTGATCCCCTGGAACTGGAGTTAAGGACAGTTATTATCCTCCATGTGGGTGCTAGGAATTAAGCCCCATGTTCTACAAAAGTGGCCAGTGCTCTTAAACTGCTGAGCCATCTCTCCAGGCAAGAGCAGTAATTTTTTTTTTTTTAAGACAGGGTCTCCCTATAGCCCCAGCTGGCCTGGACTCACTTTGTAGACCAGGCTGGCCTTGAACCCACAGAGATCTGCCTGCCTCTGCCTCCAGAACAATAATTTTTTAAATTATTATTATCACGTGTGCATGATGGTTTGGGGGCACATGCTTTGTGTGTGTGTCTGTGTGTGTCTGTGTCTGTCTGCCTGTCCGTCCGTCTGTCTGTCTCTGTGTGTACAGCTTTATAGGGTTACTTCAATTCTTTCGTGTTTTAGGTGGGTTCCAGGGATCGAACTCCATTTGCCAGGCTTGCAAGCAAGCACTTTTACCTGCTGAGCCATATCATCTGCCCCAGGAGTTAGATTCTTATATTTTCATTTTGTTCAAGAACTCACAAATTGGGAATAGGTGATCCTGTGCTTGATATGGCACTATGTTAATAGAAAAACTGAAAATTTCAAACATTATTGTATACAGTGTGTTCTTCCCATACCCAAGGACAAAATACAAGAGCAAAAACAGTTTAAAGTAAAACATTAATGCTCCTACTTTAATTGCAAGTTTAATACAATTAGGAGATTGCTGTTTAATGCCTTCAAGGTGAAAAGCAGAAAAAGTCTGTTGAAGTTGAGTCCAACAACCTTGTCATCTGAACCATTTTTCCTTAAGTAACTCTCCTCACCTGCACTAAGTTTTCTTATGAAAGACACCGTTTGTTCTGTTGCCCATTTCATTAACATCTACTCAAGCTAAAAGTGACAAAATTTAAAGCCGTTCCCTACCCTGAAAGAGGATTGGTAGTCACCAGAATGAAGTGGTAAGATTAAATGGGGGCTTCTAGCCATGAGAAATAGTATAGCTTCTAAAAAAGAATATTATCCAGTTAGGAAAAAAATTAACTGCATTCCTGTGCTGAGTATGTCTTTGCAACTACAACTATTTACATTCCTTGTTTCTTTATAGTATAGTAATCTTATCTTCTGAACCAAAAACTCATAAAGATACCCTGTATCTTAAATTAAAAAAAAAAAAAAGTAAGTTGTGTGTTGTAAATAGAAACAAGGAATGTGATTGGTATGCCCTAGACTGCCTTTGATCTGATAATGATACAGTGAAATTGCAGGTGTTGAATGTGGATGGCAGCACAACTAAAAAGTGTGGCTTGGAATAAAGTCTTTTTATTTTTAATTGGCTGTGTATAGTTATTTTCATTCTGATTAAAATGATATGGGGGGTAGAGAAGAGCTGTGGGTTTTACTTGGCCCCTTATTCAATTGACATTATTTTGCTCTGTGTGCCATTTTCTTCCAGGCCAAGAGTATAGATGCTTTTTTTTTTTTTTTTTTTTTTTTTTTTTTTTGAGACAGGGTCTCCCTTTAGTCCCAGCTGGCCTGGAGCTCAGTATGTAGACCAGGCTGGCTTTGATACAGAGATCCACCTGTCTCTGCCTCCCAAGTGCTGGAACTAAAGGTTTGCACCACCCCGCCAGCTAAGATGCATTGTTAATAGAGCCAACCTGTTTCAGTTGTTTTAAGCTTCTTCCCCCATTTTTTATTGGTTCTTTGAGACTTTCATATTCATCTCCCCTCCCCCTGCTCCTCCCGGGCCCACCTCCTTTCTTTCTTTCTTTCTTTCTTTCTTTCTTTCTTTCTTTCTTTCTTTCTTTCTTTCTTTTCTTTTCTTTTCTTTTCTTTCCTTTTCTTCCTTCCTTCCCTTTCCTTTCCTTTCTTTCTTTCTTTCTTTCTTTCTTTCTTTCTGTCTTTCTGTCTTTCTGTCTTTCTTTTTTGCTGTTGGTTGTTTGTGGGGGTTTTTTGGTCTTTTTGAGACAGGGTCTCCCTTTAGTCCCAGCTGGCCTGGAGCTCGCTATGTAGACTAGGCTGGCTTTGAACTCACAGAGATCCGCCTGCCTCTGCCTCCTGAGTGCTGGGATTAAAGGCATGTACCACCACGCCTGGCCTAAGACGGTTCTTAGCCACCATGTGGGTGCTGGGAATCAAACCCAGGTCTTCTGCAAGAGCAGTCAGTGCTTTTAACCGCCGAGCCATCTCTCCAGCCCTACACCTCCTTTCTTAACCTTGTACAGAGTAAGGATTGTAAGTATATTTGGGATGACAGTGTAGTAAATTTTCACAAGTGATAATAACCAGGTGATTTTTAAGTTGGTTTTGGGGTTTTTTGTTTGTTTGTTTTTAAGTTTCCTATTCGGAATACAGGGTAAACAGTTCAGACAAAATTTAAGCAGAAATGGTAATTTCATATTAAAAACACCTGGAATTTGAGAAAATGTCTCATCACAACTGATATATAGTTTTGGTTCAATGCTCACAAATGTTACCCATGACTTCTGATATTAAAAGTTTTTTTCCTTAAATTATGCAAATGTTTTTGAGTCCATGATCCCTGGAAGGAAAAATCCCCAACCAGTACTGATACTGAAGTATGTAAAGAATATAGCTGGGCGTGGTGGCACATGCCTTTAATCCCAGCACTCGGGAGGCAGAGGCAGACGGATATCTGTGAGTTCAAGGCCAGCCTTTTCTATAGAGTGAGTTCCAGGACAAAAAAAAGACCCTCCTCCCCCCCCAAGAAAAGAGTATAGGATGAGAACCATTATCTAGATCCTGTGCCCGTTCAGAGCTGCCACTCCTGGCTTAACTGTCTTGACTCCCCACACCTGTCCCATGGATATACCTCTACATCCATTATTTTACCAGCTGTTTAAAAACATGAGTGGGATTTCTGTTTCATATTGTATCATCATATTATAGACAGATTTCTTTACTGCAATAACTCCTAATGGTGGTGTTTTTAGTTTTATGGTATTATAAAACAAATTCTACAGTGAATATCCTTGAACTCTATCTTTGTGAATTAAATATTGAAAGTTTCATATTGTTTAGTAGCTTTGTACTTTGGATATTATTGTGCTGTTCGTGGCAGTTATTTCTCCAGTGCCTTGGGAGCTTTATGAATATTTGAAATAATGATGTTGTCAGGTCTGTTATCTTTTACTTTGTCATCTGTGTTTTATAGATTCTGGTATTTCTAAACTTTTTATATTAATTCCTTCAGAAATATTCTAACTTCAACTGTTAAGTAGTAAGGTGTTAAATGTTTAATGGATTGTGACAGTATATAATGCCCACAGAAGGATGAGTGTCAATTTTGGTTATCAGTTTTAAAGTTACATGGTACATCATGGAGATTTTTCTGTTATCTGTGGGTTGACTATAACTAGCCCCTTAGAGAAGATTCACTTTTGTCAATAATATGTAGGCATTGAATGATGAGTGGTACACTAGAAACATTCCTTTTTAAAACAATCTTTTGGGGGGGGGCATATTTTTTTTTAGACAGGGTCTCCCTTTTAGTCCCAGCTGGCCTGGAGCTCACCCTGTAGACCAGGATGGCCTTGAACTCACAGAGATCTGCCTGCCTCTACCTCCTGAGTGCCAGAATTAAAGGCGTGGGCCACCACGCCCAGCCTTAAAACAATCTTTTATTAGAGAGGATTGCTTCCCCAGTTGCCTGAAAATTCCCTAATCTCCATGGAACTGCTGTTTCTAGGACCTGTTCCCTACTGACAGTTGCTGCGTAAGATGCCAGATCACCACACAAATATGCAAAACTCTTTAACAGAAAGGGAACTCAAGTAATAAAAAAGATCAGTCTTTATTAGCTTACCCAGGATTTTATAATTAAACACATAGAAAGGTATTTTGCTTCTCTTTGTGTGTGCATGTGTGTAGTGTCATGGTGCACTCTAATGTGGGTAGGGGCTGGAACCGTGATTTTCTCTGGGTTTCGAGCCTCTAATTAGGCTCTGGTGATTTATTTTACTTTTTACTTCCATCTCCCATTTCTTGGGCTTTTGAAATATGGGCTGTTTGCCCTATCACCAGTTTGTCTGCTTTGGAAGTAGCTTATAATTTCTCCGCTGCTTCCCTCTTACAGGAGGAAGTGTAAGGAGGTGATGCAAGGCCAGTATCTCATAGACTTAGAGCTTACTTCTGTGTACCCTTTTTCTGAACCTGGCAGTACCCTTTGGAAAAACTATAATTTTTGCTGCTTTGTTCTTGTTAATAAGAGGAAATTCATGAAAGAGAGGGATCAGTTTTATTTCCATCCAAAGGAAGAGTTTGGGGTTTTGTTTTGTTGGTTTTGAAGTTACTAGGATTTATAATGCAACAGATTAGACAAGTGGGGTATAGAAAGTCAGCTGCATTCCGTTCTAACTAGATTTCTAGGTGCATTTACTAACTTAACCATCACACATAACTATTTTTAACTTGAAATTTGCCTTTTAAGTCATGAAAGTACAAAGCACTGTAGTGCTTGTAACGCTCTTCCATATTATTGTAGGTAACTAAATGACCATGGAATCTGGAGCAGAGAACCAGCAGAGTGGAGATGCTGCTGTAACAGAAGCTGAAAATCAACAAATGACAGTTCAAGCCCAGCCACAGATTGCCACATTAGCCCAGGTATAAAATACATGGAGAGATTCCAAGCTGTTCCAAGAGCAATATGTTTCCCAGAGACTTTAGTTTTTAATAACAAGGATATACATAGAATGAGCAGAACTTTTCTTAGAATATCAGTATTCATATTCACTTTTAATATGAACTTGTTTAGAAATTATAGTATTCAATAACATTAGTAAAATGCATCATTAACATTAATATAGTATATGTCATGACATGATTCAGAAATAATTATTTTTTTTACTAACATATAAATGATGACCCTCTCAAGGCTATAAAACCTTGATTATGACAGCTGTCTTTTTATACCACACAGACTTTATTTTAGGACCTGGAGTTGCAGGTAATTTGAAAGCCTAAGTTTATATATGTTTACACTAAAAAGTAGAATAAGCAAATAAATTGATGTACAAGTAAATAGACAAGGATGATAGCAATTTTTCTTTTTTATATATTTTAAATAAAATACTTTCATTTTGTCTTTGTCTTAAATATCCTGTCCTTAAGGCTCTCTTGTAGTTAACATTTCTTTCATTTATTTTTCCTTTACTAACAAGTCTGCCTGGATCTGAATGTGAACAGTGTTTACTATAAAAACCAAATAAGAAGGAGAAACCTGCTAGTGTAAAAATGTAGTATTTCCTCTTTAAGAGGAAGGCTCCCAAAGGAAAATAATCCTGGCAGACTCTGCCCTCTAGCTTCAGTTTCCCCAAGAGTTTAAAATCTCTATGGAAGTCGCGTAGCAGGAGTGAGTCTTGGGAAATACAGGGCTTATCACAGCTGGGATGGGGGTGGAATTGTCTGGCTGAGCTAAAATGTGAATCAGATACTGGAGCTCCAGCAGGAGTATAGTCAGAGTAGGCTGTCCTGTGTTTTCTCCTGAGAGCACAGGCCTTCCCCTCCACCTCTCATGAGTACAATAAAGCCCAGATATACTTGGAGACAAGTGAATGTACTACATGAAGCAAGGCTTTGTTAATACAGGCTCAGTATAACAAGCACAGAGAGAAATCCGGGCTCATCCAAACAGCATAGCAGATATCTCAATGAAAATCCTCAACATATCTTCTGTTTCTGGCCACCATGTTCTCTCTGGCCTAGCTGTCCCCCTCAGTTGACTGTATGGAGTCATCTTGGGAATTCTTTCTACTTTAATGATTTTCTTACAGAATTTTTGTTCTTGATACAGTAGAGCATGCAGCTAATGTCATCTTGAGAAAGAAAGATGAGCTGAGTTAAGTGATCTTGGCAAGGAGACTTTTTCTTTTGAAGTTGTTTTGTTGTTCCATGGTCAGCTTATCCTTCTAGTGGCCTTTAAAACTTTGGAGAGGGGCTGGAGAGATGGCCTAGCGGTTAAGAGCGCCGACCGCTCTTACAGAGAACCCGGGTTTGATCCCCAGCACCCACATGGCGGCCGAGAACCGTCTGAAACTCCAATTCCAGGAGAACTCCAGCTCCAGGGGAATCCGAGACCCTCTTCTGACCTCCTCGGCATTGCACGACACAGGTGCACAGACTTGCATGCAGACAGTGCATTCATACACATACAGAAATATAAAAAAATTTTTAAAAAAAACTTTGGAGAAAACCAAATTAATTTCCTGTGGCTCTGGTATAGCAAAAAGTCTTTGATCTCTTTTTAAATATTATGACCATTAATAAGTTGGAGTAATTTTTCTCTGTATTTACTGGCCTTTTATAGTGGAAACATATGTCTTCACTTTGGGGAGTGTATTTGAATTAAATAAGTGGGTTACTTTTCATTTCTCTAGAATCCTAGGATGTACACTTCTAGGACTTTTTTTTCTTCTTCGTTCTTCTCATCTTTTATTTGCTGTTTTTCATCTTTTTTGTCTTGCTTTCTAGGAGATTCTCCAACATACTCCAAATTACCTGTTGAATTTTTTTTTATTATTTCTGCTATTGTGTTTCCAGGAGTTCTGTTTGTTCCCTGGATATTACTTTGGTGTCTTAATAGTGTCCCGTGTTTTATAAGGCAATGTTTTATTGTTGAGAAATAGTGTTTTTTTGGTGGGGGTGGTGCTTTTTCTTTCACATAGCTTTTTCTTCTGTGTAGCCTCCCATCTATCTCCATTCCCATTTGCTTTGGTCTTCTTTCATATTAGAAGCATTTCCCAAATTCCTGGTAATCTGTGGTTGTCTTCTCAGGGTTAAAAGTGGAGGTGGGGGCTGGAGAAATGGCTCAGCAGTTATGAGCACTGGCTGCTCTTGCAGAGGACCCAGGTTCGATTCTCAGCATCCTCGTGGCAGCTAACAACCTCCTTAACTCCAGTTCCATGGAATCTGTTGCCTTCTTCTGATGTCCACAGGCACTACCTAACACAGGCGTACTTACGTACATGCAGGCAATACATTCATGTACATAAAATAGAAATAATATTTATAAAAAGTGGAGGAGGATAAGGAGGTAGGTTGTTAGCCTAGTGGTAAAATGTGTACTTAGCACATGAAATGACTAATAAATAGACATAAATGACTTAGAAGCTACATTGGAAGCTTTGTAGATATGTTCAAGACTCAAAAACTATGAACTGAACTTCAGTTGTGGTCCTGTTCTTAGTGTCTTGAGTCTTCCCCCTTGTAGTTGATCAGGTTTCCAGTGGCTTCACTAGTCTCCTTTATATGGGAAAGGCCTGGGAGCCAAGGGAGAAAGGAGGGCTGGGTGGAATGATTTAATAGCCACTTTCAGCCATGGCTAGTGTTAGGCAGTTAAGGCTCTTTCTCCAAAGAATAAATCTCTACTTTTCTCTCAGAGTGTGGCCAAGTTTTCTTCCACAGGAATTGAGGAAGGGATTTATTTGTACCTCAAGAGCTTTCAACAAGCCTTCTCATTTATTTTTAGCCCTTCTCAGCACTCTTCCTTTTAGAGTGTTGGAGATCCCAAAACTCCAGATTTCTGTGGTGCCAGTCAGGCTTTCCCTTCCTCTGTGATTTGGCCATCTGTAATCTTACTTTGTTACCATTCATCCATTTGCTCTCCAGTCTCTTAAGACTCTGTTGCCTCCTTTCCCATTTTATGAAGTCAAAGACTGAAGAGATGGCTGAGCTGTTAAGAGCACTGGCTGCTCTTGCAAGAGGACCTGGGTTCAGTTCCCAGCACTCACATGGCAAATAACAATCATCTGTAATTCCAGTTCCAGAGGATCCCTCTTCTTACCTCCACAGGCATTGTGCAACACGAGTTCACTTACATACATGCAGGCTATACGTTCATATACATAAAAATAATAAAATTATTTTCAAAAATGAAGTTAATGTCATTTAAGTATCATGCAGAATTCAGAAGACATCAGAGTTGTATTCACATGTTCATTTCATCAGGCAGCCCTTTAACATTCAGACTTAAAGTGGAGTGCATGATCAGATTTGAATTTTATCTCTTCTTGTTTATATTTTTATTTTTTATTTTTTTCTCAGTTATACTTGTCTTTTTGTATTTACTCCTCCAAGTTCCTTGACAAATACATCATACTTTTTTAAAAACTGTTCTTTGACAGTTTGATAAATGTATATGATGCTGTACTTAGGTCATTTTCACCTCTCTGCCATTCTGATTAAACCCCTTCTTTACCATAAGACCCCCCACTTTGTAGGGGGGGTTGGGGGCGTGTTTGTTTTGTTTTTGGTTTTGTTGGTCTGTTTGAAATAAGGTCTCCCTGTAGCCCCAGCTGGCCTGGAACTTGCTATGTAGACCAGGCAGAGATCCGCCTGCTTCTGCCTCCCAGGTGCTGGGATTAAAGGTGTGCACTACCATGCCCAGCCATCTTGGTTTGGTTTTTGACTGAGTTTAGCATTACCTTGATGAGCATGAGTGAACATTGCTTACTGGAGTATGGACAGCTTGCCCAGTGGCTTACCCTGAAGAAAATGGCTCACCTTCTCCCAGTGATCATTAAGTGCTAATATTTCTTCAGGTAGCTCATGAAGCCCTACCTCTAGGATGGACTAGCAACAGACCCCATCTTTTGTGGGTTCATGAATACAGCAGCATATCACATCCAGAGTTTTACAGCACTCCTCCCCATCCTCTGGCTCTTGCATTCTTTCTTCTTCCTCTTCTGCGATGTTCCCTGAGCCTTGGAGGGAGTCTGTCATACATTTTGACAAAAGTTCCTGTTGGTTGTGACTCCAGATACATTTTAATGCCAATTTAAGTATTAAGAAAACATTGTTAAACTAATGGAAGATAATATTGATTTGGTCAGTGAAGAGGGAAAAATATTCAACATAATAAAGGAAGAAACAAAATACATCTTTAACTTTTAGAATTTAAAGTTCAAAGGAAAAACTCTGGGCTGGAGAGATAGGCTGGCAGTTAAGAGCACCGACTGCTCTTGCAGAGGACCTGGGTTTGATCCCCAGCACCCACATGGCGCTGAGAACCGTCTGTAACTCCAATTCTAGTAGAACTCCAGTTCCAGGGGAATCCAAGACCCTCTTCTGACCTCCGCAGCGTTGCACGACACGGGTGCACAAACCTACATGCAGACAGTACATTCATACACATACAAAAATAAATAAAATTAAAAAATATTAAAATAACAAATAAAAAAATAAAAAGAATGAATACAGTAGTAAAGGAATTTACTGTGTTAGCTTGTTATGTTTACCCTTACAAGACCCATGGAAAGGAATACTATAATTGCTTCAAATATTAGAACAGCTTTCCTATGGATTTAAGATGAGATACTTAGCTCAGAATAAGCTAAGGGCTGAATGTTTCAAATTTGAGGAGAATGTTGTTTTGTTGTTGTTGTTGCTCCTAAAGAATGACTTTACAAATAGGACACCATATGTGACTCTATAGTCCCAGGACCACATTTAGAGACTCAGATAAAACTAAACAAGATTTAAAGTAGAAAATATGACTAATAAGAAGGGTTTTACAGCAACCACACAAAAGAAGGGAAACTTGTGAATATGTGCTCCAGGTACTCTGTCTTCAGTTGAGATCTTTTCCCCAAGCTTCAGTGAAATATCTGATTGCTGTAAATGTCTGCAAATTCAAATTCATTTTTCTCAGCTTCTATCACAACTCAAACCATATCCATACTTTATTCTTTGTTTCAGGTGACAGTTTGCCGTTCTTTTTCATCTTTTAATTGAATCATTCATAAAGCTCTTGCTTGATCTGTCCTAGATTTTCATAAAATCACTTCTCTCAGTCCTGTCCCTACCACCTACTACCTTATCATTCAGCCACTAAAAGGATCTATCTAAAATGCAAACCTCACACAAGCCTATCAGTGGTTCCTCTGGTGTTCTCGTGATTTAAAAAAAAAAAAAAATACAAGTCTTGAATTTTTCTTCAAAAGGTATGTCATAAATGATACAATGGGACTGGAGAGATGGCTCAGTGGTTAAGAGTACTGGTTGCTCTTGCAGAGGACCTGGGTTCAAATCCCAGCACCCATATGATAGCTAACAACCAACCATCTGTAACCCCAGTTCTATGGGTTCTGATGCCCTCTTCTGACCTCCATGGGCATTGCACAACTTGGATGCACTTAAATACATGCCAACAAGACACTCATACATATAAAATAAAAATAATAAATAATTTTAAATGACAAAAATGCAAGTCTTTTTTTATTTTTTAGTCTTTTAACCCAGGGTCTTACACTGAAGCTCAGGTGGCCTTGAACTCACAACAGTCCTTCCTCAGCCTCCTCAGTATTGGCATTATAAGTATGGATCACTGTGCCTGGCAAAAATTCAAGCTTTTTAAATGTAACATGGGTAGAGGATTTTATGACTAATCCATTTTTCCTTTGGGAATCTCTGTTTTCCTGTATCAAACAGTGGTATGTATGTTTCCACATTCCTTACACACATATCAGTAATTTCTTTGAGATCAGGCACCTATATCTCTCTCAGTTCTGTGGTTGTAGTTCTAACATTATTCCTGGTTACATGGATTCTGGTAACTATTAACTAAATGAGCAATAAAAATCCTATCTTGAATATGATGGGGTTTAGGAACAATAAATACCATCTGATAGAGACATAGGATTTAAGGAACCTTAGAATTTGAATATTGACTCATTAAAATTGCTTTCTTTGTGCTTCAAAAGAAAATGGTTGGATTTTTTTGTTTTTTTGTTTTTCCATCTCTGGTCCCTTAGTCATTCAGAATGAAAACAAAATCTTAAACTCTATCTGTTACCAGTTGAGTGAATTCGTATGGGAGGAATTGAAAATGGCAGTTATAATGCATAAATACTTTCCCACTAATGAAAAAACATACTTGTAATTAGTCTAAACTAGAAAACTAAGCTGCTTATTTTAAAATGTATATTGTCTTAAATTTAATAAATCTGTTTTTCCCAAGTTTGAGAAATTAAGATTTTAGAACATGGTTTTAATACACAGTATTCATGACTTTTATGCTTCTTCTAAAGCTAGCATATCTGTTATTGAACTTGGATAAATTAATCTCTATACATTTTTGTCTTTGGAGTGAAATAATCCTTATTATTTAGTCTTAAATTATTTTTTTAAGAACAAAATGAGAAAATGAATATAAAAGCAGGAGGGGAAATGTAAAGCACCATACAAATAAAGTAATCTTTAGCCCTCAGAGGACAACTGGGTTATATATTTTTATATACATTGAATTAACTGCCTTGTTTTTTTTTCTTCTTTTTTTTCTTTTTTTTTATTTATTTATTTTTTTATTGATGCTTTGTGTATTTCATACATCATTTTCCAGTTCATTCAGGAGTATATCCCCTTCCCTTCCCCCCACCCCACCCCTACCCATCCCAGATCATGCATTCTGCCGTAACTTTTCTGCATCTTTCTGTTTTTTTTGTTTTGTTTTCATTTTTTTTTTTAACAATAAGTGATAATTTGTGAGTACAAGCATCCTTCATGTAAAACCAATTTGCGAGCAGTTGTGCCCAAACCCACACAGGTCATGGGTCCCACCATCCAGCAGGGGGGGGGCTTGTATGTTCAGTCAAGTTGATCAAATGAGTGTCCAGTCCATATTGTTGTAGTTTCACCATTCACCCCAGTCGCAGCCCTTTCATTCTACCGCGCCCCCTCTTCCGCAGATTGTTCCCTAGGCTTAGAAAAGGGGCACAGGTGGATGAGAAGCAAAACAGTCCACTTTCTCTGGAGCTGTTGTCTTGGTCTCTAGTCAATTCTGGCTGTTTTCTTTCATGGGCTGTCAGCTTGTCCAGGCATAACCTTTCAATCCTACTAATGAAGCACATGCAATTAGATATATAGGTATTTAAACAGTATAATATATAGCCTTTCGATCCTACTAATGAAGCACTCGCAATTGGATATATAGGTATTTAAACATTACTAATTGTTATGGTAGGTTACTTTGGTATAGACACAGATGTTCAGATGGTATGTTAATCCATGAATTACATTTTCTTCTGTTAAGTATGACAGGGTCGTGTGGTTTATAACATCTCCTAACCATTAGAGGATGTAAGCTTGTGGCATCAGCCGTGGGTTATTCCTCCAAGGAGAGAGCTAATAGCCAATTAGATTTGGGATATACAGACATATGACTGCCACTGCTGCACAGTATTTCCAGGCAGATGAGGCGTAGCTGGTGCTGACGGAGGAGTCTTGCTTAACTCAAGGAGACCTATATTTGCTTTATTGGTTTAGTGGCCTTTGGTAACACTCTCTGGCATTCCAGAGACCATCCGTATGCTTGCAAGTGCGGTCTCCATACATCTTTCCCATGTTTATATCAGGTCTTCAACAGCAGGGCCTTATCGCCTCTCTTCCTGCAGGTATCCCGGTTTGGAGGCAAGGAGCCTTTACCTTTTGTGGGGGCTTGGATCCTCTGGCCAACATCTCCTTGGTAGAATAATCCATTGTTGATGTCAGAGCTCCTGTATTAATATATTTTGCTTAAGTGTGTAGCTTAAGGAGACTTTAGCATTATATTTGGTTCTGAATAGCAAATAATCCTTTTCACAGTTTCTATGTCCATTAGTCAATTAAAGAAGGCATAACTGCCTTGTTTTTATCATTTGGGAGGAGCGGAAAAGTGAAGGAGAGGAGGATATGTAGAGTTTAATTTCTTTTTTTAGGACTATTACTAGATTCTATCACATTGACGAAGGTCTTTTTTTTTTCTGGCTTATAAAATGTTACTTCATATTGACCTTCTGCAGAGTCCCATAGAGGTATCTGTGATGATAATTGTTTTCCGTGTTCAACACTATAGGTATCCATGCCAGCAGCTCATGCAACATCATCTGCTCCCACCGTGACTTTAGTACAACTGCCCAATGGGCAGACAGTTCAAGTCCATGGAGTTATTCAGGCGGCCCAGCCATCAGTTATTCAGTCTCCACAAGTCCAAACTGTTCAGGTATGTACATAAAAAGTTCTAATGAAGTTTAATAACTTGGTTATAGCCATTTCTGTCTCCTTTCATTTGTTCTAAAAATAAGGACACATCTAGTTCAGAGTTTATTTTGTTTCATAATAAAATAATATGTGTTATATATATAGTTATGTATATATGCAAGAACAGACATAATGAAAATTACTTTTTCTTAAAGTACAGAAAAAAAATATTTTTATTTAGAGATATTAGGTAGTTAAAATACATGGGGTAAAATGGAAGTGTTTGGCAGAGGCTATAAGACTATTAAACCTCAGTTCAGGAAAATGTAACTTACAAAAATAATTACCTTGTAATTATTCTTTGTAAACCTACATTTTATGGGGAAAATTTTGTTTAAAATTATTATTTTGATTTAAAGATCACATAAAACACAAGATATTGTTTTGAATTAGAGATCACATAAAACATAATATTGGCTGTGTTTAGAGCTTTCAGTTAGAGTATATTACTTTGAAATTATGTATTCAGAAGGTACATCATCAGAAATCAGGGGTTATATTACACATGGTATTTAATTCTTTGGAGTAAAAGGGAATAAAGGCACTCTAGACTTGTGAAGGTGACTGCTTAGGACTAGGGAACCAAGAGCAGTATAGATCTTTGCAATTCAACTGATTGAAGAAAAAAAATAGACTGAACATTCATCCAAGTAGGCCATAACACCAGCCTCCCATTTCATATTTTTTGCTTCACAGTCTTCCTGTAAGGACTTAAAAAGACTTTTCTCCGGAACACAGGTGAGTCCTAGGTCCTAGATTTGAAGAGAACTATTTTTAGAAAGGAAGGTGAGAAATTATTCTTTATATCTTTGTCTTTCTGTATAAATATGAAATTTCAGGGTTGGAGTCAAAGCCTAAGACGTCATTTGAGTGTAACCTACTCATCCCTTGGTCTGTTGCTGAATTCCTCTGTGTAACATTTCTCCTCCAGGTGGTAGGCCAGAATTGTATAAATACTTCAAGTAAAGGGAGCTCTACCTCCTGAGGTAATCTGTGTATAATTAGGGTAAATCCTAATTGATGAACTATTCTTGCAGGGTTAGACAAAAGATGGCTTTCTTAAAATGGATCCAATGATCCTGGTTTCATCCTCAAAAATTAGATTAGTAAATCTAATATTTTATCTGCCAGACTGCTTCCTCTCCCTTCTTTCCCAGCACCTTTCTACTTGTAAGAAAATTTCTAGACTTACCAAACATCTATTTTTTTCTTCAATCTTTTATTACATGGTATACTTTTGATTTCTCTTCCTCAGCCTTGGTTGTTTTATTCTAGATGCAAGCTATTGTATTGTCCTTGTGTATGATAGCCACAACAGTCTGATATTTGTGAAGGGGAGAGGCACTCCCTTTGTCCTGGAAAAATTCTATTACTCTCTGTCATCAAAGGATATGGTAGATTTTGTCAGCTTTATTATGCTGAGCTATTATTGAGCTGCTGTTAACCTCTTCAACTTCTTTTCTTGTGCTTTTGTTTGCTTTTGCACGTAAGTAAACTATAGAAATGTTTTCATGTGAAATATTCTGATTGTGTGAATTTCCTGAGGATACTGGGAATGGACTTTAATAAGTAGGCGATAGTATTATCCAAATAAAGACCTATTGCTGAGAAATCACAATGATAAGATAGTTTGTTTCCTTAGTTCTGGTTTCACTGAATGCTTTCTTGCCATTCTCCATACTATCTCATTACTAATTCCATGCTTGAGTCCTTCTGATGATACTGGAAAGAACTTGAACTGCTGTCAAGAGATGTAGATTTCAGAGCCACTTTAGATAGTAATAAGTCAGATTATCTTGAACATATTAATCCTTTCTCTTTTTCACACACAGAAGGTTTTTCTACTAAAAAGATAAAATTATGCTATAATATGTAAATAATACAATTTTTAATTAGAAAATGTGTTGTCTATTAACTCTGATCTTTATTTTGGGGGCACCATAATTTTTTTTTTTTTTGAGTCAGGGTCTCCCTATAGCCCCAGCTGGCCTGGAACTCACTCTGTAGACCAGGCTGGCCTGGAACTCATAGATATCAGCCTGCCTCTGCCTCCTGAGTGCTAGGATTAAAGGTGTGCACCACCACGCCTAGCTTAAAGATGGTTCTTAGCAACCATGTGGGTGCCGGGAATCGAACCAGGGTCATCTGCAAGAACAGTTGGTGCTCTTAACCACTGAGTCATCTCTCCAGCCTGGGGGGTGGGGGGGGTGCACCATAATTTAAGCCTGGAGACTTATATGACCTTAACTTTTATAGAAATATATATTCATCTTTTCAAGAATATGTTTTTCATACACTGAGCTGTGTTTATCACTTAAAACATACATATTTGCAAAATAAAAGTTAGATTTCTTGAAACCTAGACTATATGGACATGTAAATGTGTGTGTGTGTGTGTGTGTTTGTGTGTGTGTGTGTGTGTGTGTGTGTTTACTCATACATACATTTTTTTTTTAAAGCGTAAACCATCGAGAATCTACTTTAAACGGTCACTTCAGCTAGCTAGGAGTGATTTAGTGTTAATAACTGGAAAATAATATATAGCAAAAGAGGTTATCAAAGAAAGAAGGGAAGTGCCCCTCAAACTTCTAGATAGCAGTATTAGTATTATATAGCAAAGTTTCCCTACAAGGTATGTGTCTCTTAATGGGCAAATATGATATTAGGACTTCTGTTCATATATTTTTATCTAGTAAGAAACTAAGCTGTACTAATTTTTTGTGTACAGCTTGGCTTTGGTATCCTAACTTTATTCTTATATATCTGTATAAATGACATCTTGCAGATTATTTGGAAATTCTTGCAAAATAATGAAGGTTGCACAGTTTAAACAGAGTTGACCATGAATGGCACCTTCACTTTTATCAGTTTTGACCACATTTCAATATAGTGCAATATAAATGTGCCAGTCAGGATTTATAGATTTTATTATTTTACATTATTATGTCCATTTATTCAACAAATGTTTATTGATCACATGCTATGTGCCAGTCATCGTTCTAGGTGCTATCAAAGACAGCAGTGAACAAACAATACATCTCTGTTCTCATGAAGATCACATTTGAGTGAAGAGAGACAGACTATGAAAAAATAAAATATGTCAGGTGAGGATCAGTGCTGGAGAATTAATAAAACGGGAAAGGGTAGAGAAGGGTGCAAAGGGAAGGGTGCTGTGATTTATGTAAGGTGGTTGGGGAACACCAAGCAGACAGCACAAGGCAGTAAAACAACTAAACCAATGATAAAAACGATCCAACAATTTGGAAATGAGTATGTTTGGAACTTGAAGGAATAGCAAGATACTGCTGGTGCTGGAATAAAGTAAATCAAGAAAGTGGTTGGAGATCAGAGTTTTGATAGTCTTTTTAATATTTTGTAATATGGGAACACCAGTAAAAATCTTAAGTAACATAGAGGTTCTGTGGTCATTGTGTAGTAAAGTGTTTAAGCATCTAATTGTAGGGATGAGTAGTGGGATTGGGGAAGAGGAAGTTGTTTTTTGTTTTGGGGTTTTAGCTTAAGACAGATATTCCAAAATTTCTGTCTTTTTAATGATGGCAAACAAGGACTTTGAAGGGGTATTTTACCTAATGGATTTTTTTGAAAAAAAATTATTTTTTATTTGAACTATCCCTTCAGAGAAAATTATTTTAGCCATACATGACAGAGAACTGCTTTTTAGAAGAAACTTAGGCAATGGAAAGAACATTTTACAAATGTTCCATTAGCCTTTTTTCCCCCTCAGTAAACAGTGTAAGATTCAAATCTGTACATTTTGAAAACCTTAGAATTTTCTGAATTGTTTCAGAAGTCTTAATTTCAATACATGTTAAACTTATTAAAAACATGAAATTGGCTGGGCATGGTAGTGCACACCTTTAATCTCAGCACTCAGGAGGCAGAGATAGGCAAATCTCTGTGAGTTTGAGGCCAGCCTGGTCTACATAATGAGTTCCAGGCCAGTTGGGGCTATATAGTAAGATCCTGTCTCAATTAAAAAATAAAATAAAGAAGTTGTAATGCCTTCTTGCTAGCATGTAATAACCATTTTAGATCCAGGGATCTGATACAATGGGTGAATCTCACCAGTAACTTACTCACTGACAGGTTAAAATGAAATATGGTTTGTTACTTTTTCTTCCTCCTCTTTGTCCTCCTCCTCCTCTTGTAAAAAGTGTTTTTTAATGAGGCGTATTTATTCACATCATTTTCACTGTGAGTGAAAACTTAAAATCCTATAGGAAATTAAAAATTTTAATGTTCATGCCTATCCTAGGAACTCTTTTATTATAAGTAACACTTAAAATTTACAAATAAGAAATGTTCTTACTTGTAAGGAAGATCTATGGATCAAGTTCCAGATCAGTATTCTAGGCTTCTACTTAAGCTCTTTTGATACAGTAGTAAAAAAAAAAAAATTGAACCAAGAGTCATAACCCAAACCAAAGAGAGTTCTTAAATTTCCAGGAAATTATATAATTTTGTCATGTGTTTGATTTTTTTTTTTCTAGTCATTGAATAGTTATTTGAAATTTCGAGCTCTAGGGGTTGGAGCGCGGCTCGGTGGTAAAGAGCACCTGCTGCTCTTACTTAGGACCCAAGTTTGGTTCCCAGCATCCAGGTCAGGCCAGTCTCTCCAGCTCCAGGAGATCTAATGGCTGCTTCTGGCCCCTGCATGCACCTGCACATACATGGCATACACACATGCACACATTCTCTCACATTCATACACATGCATGCATGGCATCCACACACATGGCATACACACACTCACATACACATGAATTTTTAAAAATTTCAAATGATAAAAATTATACCCTTTATGTAAACAAGAGGTATGAGTTTTAAATAAACTAAAATTAAAAATAAAGAAATTCAGATCTCAAGTTTATATCAGTAAGTAATGGCTTGAATTTTTAAGACTGTGGACTGTCACAAGTGGCCAAGATAAGAGACAGGAAGAAGTTAAGAAACATGGCAGGAATTCTGTTACTGAAATGTGATGATCCGGGCAACCTCTAGTTGGGTTTAAATTTTTATATGATTACTTTTAATTTGTTATGTATTGACAATAATATTTAATTATAAAATTGAATTTTGGCATTTTTATTAGTGTCAGAAGCCATGGAACTGTGATTTTTTTTTTTCATTTTTCTTTTTTTTTTCTTTTTTTTTTCTTTTTTTTATATTTTTTTAATTTTTTAAGTGTAGGAATGTACTGTCTGCATGTAGGTCTGTGCACCCGTGTCGCGCAATGCCACGGAAGTCAGAAGAGGGCGTCAGATTCCCCTGGGACTAGAGTCAAAGATGGTTCTCAGCTGCCATGTGGGTGCTGGGGATGGAACCCGGGTCCTCTGCAAGAGCAGTCGGCACTCTTAACCGCTAGGCCATCTCTCCAGCCCCTTAATTTCATTTTTCAAGAGCAGGTTTCACAGCAAAATTGAAAGATAACAGAGATTCCCCATATATTACTGAACCTTCACATGTGCATTGCTTCCTCCATATCAGCCTCCCCCCAGTACATAGCAGATGGCAATGCTTGTTAAAACTGAGGTATCATGCCAGGTGTGGTGTGCACACCTTTAATCCTAGCACTCGGGAGGCAGAGGCAGGCGGATCTCTGTGAGTTCAAGGCCAGCCTGGTCTACAGAGTGATTTCCAGGACAGCTGGGGCTACAGGGAGACCCTGACTCGAAAAGACAAAAAAAAAAAAAAAAAAAAACACAACTGAGGTGTCATAATCATCCAAGACCATAGGTTTAAGGTGGTACACAAGCTTTTCTCTTGGTTTTGGTACATCTTATAGCAGTGTAATTTTGTTTTCTTGTTTTAGAACATCCATAAGATTTGGGCTTCATTGTTCTTTCTGAATAGTATTCCTTAAAAGGTTGCGTCTTTCCGTGGTATTGAATAGTCTGATTCCCTCCCTGTACATTAAAAAGGTAGAATCATTAGTAATATTAATTCTTTCTGTCTAAATCGACAAAATTTTATAGAAGGGCAACAAAATTCACTGAGTTTGGTGTGGGGAGCAAAGCTAAAATAAAACAGCAGTATTTCATTTCAAAACCAATCTGTGGCCAGGCGTGTTGGTGCCCACCTTTAATCCCAGTACTTGGGAGACAGAGGAAAGTGGATCTCTGTGAGTCCAAGACCAGCCTAGTCTACTTAGCAAGTTCTAGGCTAGCTGGGGCTACAGGGAAACTTTGTCTCAAAAGACCAAAAAACAAACAACAAAAAACCCACAGAAAACAATCTGTGGTCAGTTTATATATTTTTGGATTTTTGTTATTGCTTGCATTTTTGGTTTGCTTTGCTTTGGTTGTTTAAGAAAAGGATCTCGCTGGGCTTGGTGGCGCAAGCCTTTAATCCTAGCACTTGGGAGGCAGAGGCAGGTGGATCTTTGTGAGTTCAAGGCCCGCCTGGTCTACAAAGTGAGCTCCAGGCCAGCTGGGACTAAAGGGAGACCCTGTCTCAAAAAGACAAAAAAAAAAAAAGGGATCTCAGGTAGCCAAAGGCTGGCTTTGGATTCCTTGTATGGCATAAATGACCTTGAACTCCTGATCCTCTGACCTTGACCTCCTCAGTGCTAGGATTACTGGCATAAGACACCACATCCAGTTTTATATGGTGCCGTGGAACAAACCCAGGATTTTGTTTCTAGTAAGCAAGTACTGATACCAACTGAGTTACATCTTCAAGCTCAGTATGTGATCAGCTTACATAGCTTGTTTTAGTGAGTTTCAACACAAAGTCGGGGTGATCCTAAGTCACTATATGTCCTTAAAAGATAGTTACAAGCCTGGCATTGTGGTACATGCCTGTAATCCCAGCACTTTGAAGTTGAGGTGGGAGAACTGTTGAGTTTGGGACCAACCTGGGCTATAAAACATGACTCTTAGTCACCTATCCACTGACCCTTCCCCCAGAAGGCATTTCTAAGGATAGAGTATATCACATGTAAGAGTCAAGAAGAAGATAGAAAGGGAAAATCAAAAAGGAACTAAGATTAATAACAATAAACTGACTTGTCATCTAGCACCCACATTGCTCTGCAGCCTTTTACCAGTTTCCAGTCTGCTGTTTATCTGTGAGAACATTTGTTTTTTGTTGTTGTTTTGGTTTTTTTTTGTTTTTGTTTTTTTCGGTCTTTTCGAGACAGGGTCTCCCTGTAGCCCCAGCTGTCCTGGAACTCACTCTGTAGACCAGGCTGGCCTTGAACTCACAAAGATCCACCTGCCTCTGCCTCCCAAGTGTGCTAGGATTAAAGGTGTGCTCCACCACGCCCAGCTCATTTGTATAAAGACTGTTGACTAAGCTAGGTATAGCAGCTGCTGATAAAAAAGAACTTTTTTGCTATTCTTTGAAAGTAATCTATAATACTCCTCCTAGGGCAATAGACTAGATTTATCCATATCCATCTTTGTATTGATCACTTCAAGACTTATTAATTGTTGCCCATTGATGTTTAGGTCATATATACTACACTTTTTACTACTTTAAAGTAGTTGGATGAGGCATATTGCTTTAGCCATGGGTATGTTTTATAGAGCATTACTGATTTCTTTCTAAAGTGAGCACACACTTCATAAAGTACTGCCACAATAAGTGAATGTGCACTCTAGAGTCTTTGAGTTTGGATTACATTCAGAATTCCTTTGGAATTTCTCAACTTCATCTTAATATGTTTTTTCTTACTGCTGTTTAATTACTTATTTTGATGGACCACTAACCCACCTGGCCCTCTTGTTTTGGTTACATCTATTCTCAGTGAGAAATTATCATCTATACCTTAGTTGAAAAAAGAACATGAGTCCCCTGCAGTATAGACTAGAGAAATCTGTTAATAGAAATTATACAGATGAATATACATGGATAAGTGGATTTCTAGTCTAGAAGTAATCTAAAAATGTCAGTGTTGTTGCTTCTGAAAATGTTGAGACTGGATTTTATTTTATTTTATTTTATTTTATTTTTGTCTTTTTGAGACAGGGTCTCCAGCTGTCCTGGAACTCACTCTGTAGACCAGGCTGGCCTTGAACTCACAAAGATCCACCTGCCTCTGCCTCCCACGTGCTAGGATTAAAGTGTGCGCCACCACGCCCGGCTTGGATTTTAATTTTAATACTAGTAAAGTTGTCCAAAATGGAAATGCCGTGTATTTGCAGGGGCTCCACTGCTTCTTAGCTTTGTGATCTGACTGGGTTGCCTAGCCCGTTTGTACCTTAACTTAGTGAATTACATGACCTGTACTTATCTGGTGCCTGACATATACTGTATTTGGGTGCTTTCTCATAAAATCTGGTACATAATCAGTTATCAGTAAATTGTGATTTCTCCTTTCCCATGTAGAGCCTTTATTCGTTACCTTCATTTTTCAGTTGCAAGGATCCTTAATAGAAATATACAGTTCTTTTAACTTGAATTTTTGCTGTGAAAAAAAAATTGTAGAACTCCAACTTTGAAATATGTCTATATGTAGTAGAGGATATTTAATAACTTGCTAATAACAGTAGTCTGTAATGTAGCAAGGAATCGCTGGTTTTATTTGCTTAATTGTTGATATATAATTGTTTGCACAGTTTTTCTAGGAAAATACAGTTACTAGAGTTGAGGCCAACTATTTAGTCATTCATACTTGCCCTCATGCCAAAAATGTGGGTTGGCAGTTTTGTTGTAACAGCTATAAGAAATAACTAACAATAGTGATGTAGTCAAGATTGATGTCTGGAGAATTAAAGACGGATGTTTTCTGAATAAATGGTTTCTTGTTCCCTGACTTCATCTTAGTCTATAGGGGATGAATTATTGGTGTGGTTGTCCCCCATTAAAAACTTAATCATGGGGCTGGAGAGATGGCTCAGCAATTAAGAGAACTTACTGCTCTTGCAAGGGGCCCTGCTGGGTTCAGTTCCCAGCACCCACATGGCAGCTAACAGTCTTCTGCAACTCCAGTTCCAGGGGATTGGTGCACTTACATACATATAGGTAAAATACTCATACACAGTTAAAACAAACTGAAGCTTGTAAAAGATGTATATATAAGTTCTTTTGTATTTGACTTTAACATTTTATGGAAACTAAACTCGATTATCAAGGTAAAGTTTTGCTTTATTTTCAGATTTCAACCATTGCAGAAAGTGAAGATTCACAGGAGTCAGTGGATAGTGTAACTGATTCCCAAAAACGAAGGGAAATTCTTTCCAGGAGGCCTTCCTACAGGTATGGGATTTAATAGTTAAGAATCAGTGATGTGCAGGAAGGCTTTTAGATAACTGCACCTGGAGATGGCATAACACCAAGTAGCTTCTTAAGTCAGTGCCTTGCAGATTGCTTCTCATCTTGAGTTACTTCTCAGATAAACTGATGTTTATCTGAAAAGATGGCTCAGAGGTTAAGAGCACTGGCTGGTCTTGCAGAGGACCTGGGTTTGTTTTTTTAACACCTACATGGCGGCTAACAACCATCTGTAACTGCAGTTCCAGGAAAATTCAACACCCTCTTCCGACCTCTGGCAGGCATTGCACGACATGGCTGCATGAAAACATACATACCTACATACATGTAGGCAGTTCATTCATACACTCATATAAAATGCATTTGATAAGTTTACAGCATTGTCCAGTTGTATGCCACTTCTGGGCATGTACTATTTATCTACTTAGCTGCACATTTACATATCATTTTTTTTTTTAACAATTTTTATTTCCATTTTGGGGGAATCATTTCTGGTGTTTAGATATTCTTATAATGACAGTTCTTTTTTTTTTTATGTGTATGAATATACTGTCTGCATGGAGGTTTGTGCACCCATGTCGTGCAATGCTGCGGAGGTCAGAAGAGGGAGTCGGATTCCCTTGGAACTGGAGTTAAAGACGGTTCTCAGCCGTCATGTGGGTGCTGGGCATCGAACCCGGGTCCTCTGCAAGAGCAGTCGGTGCTCTTAACCACTAGGCCATCTCTCCAGCCCTACATATCATTTTTTTAATGCCATGGTACTTAGCAGATAACTGTGTTTGTTTCCTAGTTGTTTCAGGGTAGTGCTTTGCTAACATCCTCTAGTTTTGTGTTCATCTTTAGATGTTGTCTAGTTTATGCCTAACCTCCAAGATAGGCCAGAAACATTTAATGTATTGTATAAATTGGCTGCATATTAAATATATCTAGAAAGGCCATGTCTATAAATCTGGTAGGCTTACTTTAGAATTTAAACTTGCACATTTTGTAATTGTCTTTTTTAGTTTAAATTATGCCTGTTTATGTATATTCCTATTTTTAAAGGGTAGTTGATTTACCCCTACGCAAATATATACATGCAATTTATACACTTGTTTAGCAACTAAGGCCTTTTTCTATACTTTCAAATTAAGAGCAATGAATTGATTTCAAAGTCTTAAACTTTTTTTTTTTATTAATTTTATTTATTTCTGTATGTGTATGAATGTACTTTGTGTTATAGGATATAGACTAGATGTTTATACTTATAATCTCTTTTGTTTTAAATACAAGTATTATATTTTAAAACACTGAGATATATCTCATGTTAGTATATACAATACTTATGATCCTGAAGCAAATCTAACAGAAATACTAAGAAACAAGTCACGTGACTTCTCTAAACTTTGGGTAAATCTCAGCTGCAAGTCTCTTAAGATACAAACTTTTGGGGTTGCAAATGACTCAGTGGGTAAAGGTGCTTGCTATGCAAGCCTGGAGACTTGAGTTTGATCCCCAGAACCCATGTAAAAGTGGAAGGAGTACCAGTTCCACAGAGTTGATCTCTGCCTTCCGGATGGACACCATGACTGGCACACACACACACACACACACACACACACACACACACACAGATCACACACATAGTTACACTTTTTTAAAAAAGGATAAGACCGGGGCTGGAGAGATAGCCTAGCGGTTAAGAGCACCGACTGCTCTTGCAGAGGACCCGGGTTCGATCCCCAGCACCCACATGGTGGCTGAGAACCGTCTGTAACTCCAATTCAAGGAGAACTCCAGTTCCAGGGGATCCAACGCCCTCTTCTGACCTCCGCGGCATTGCACGACACGGGTGCACAAACCTATATGCAGACAATACATCCATACACGTAGAAAATAAATGAATAAATAAAATAAATTTAAGAATTATAAAAAAAAAAAGGATAAGACCTTTACATTGAAAAACAATAATTTATTTGGCTTATAGACTAAACTTGTATAGTAGAAGTGCCTGAGACCAAACATGGAGAGAAAGGGGTGTGAAGGATGCTGGGTCACCATTTATTTGAAGTTTATGAACTCCTGAAATCTAACTTCTATATCTTTATTATAGCAGAGATCTTACAATATAGTTATAAGGTTGGAAAAATTAAATTAATTACTAATACATACTAGGTTTTTGTTGGAACAACCTGTCTTTAAAGCAGTTAAACCATAAAAATATGGTTTGGTATTGTGTTTTTTTTTTGGGGGGGGGGTTGTTTTTTGTTTGGTCTTTTTGTCCCCCTGTAGTCCCAGCTGGCCTAGATCTTGCTATGCAGACCAGGCTGGCTGTGAACTCACAGAGATCTGCCTGCCTCTGCCTCCTGAATATTAAAGCAGTTAATTTTTAAACAGCATAAGGATGCTGTTGCTATGCCACTTGGTTTCTTTTGATATTTTTACCATTAATTATTTTTTAAAAAGCATAATAGAGGCCACACATAAGAGATTTGTAAATGATGGAACAATAAAAGCTAACAAATGTGCTGCTGGTTGTGAGAATGCGCACCTTGAAAGCCAAAGGAAGGGACTGGAGTAATAATTGTAAAGTCTCCAAAAGTGAATAGTGAATAAACCAGTTGCTCAAATATTGGAATAAGAGTTTGTTTCAGAGAAAGTATTTACTCTCTTTAACCAAGATGATCAATAATTTGAAGAGCTAGAATAAGAGTAAAATACTGCTTCATACATTTGGATTTTCATATAAAGGAAAGCTGGATTACATTGTGAGACTAAAGTGGGAGTTTTTAAACTTTTGGCCATAATCCACAATAAGGAATATATATCTTCATGTTACAGTTTTATGTTTGTATAAGTGCACATGTTAGAGCCAGGGATATAGGTTTTGTAACTGTAATCTGGGAGCCGGGAACCTGAAGCAGTATTCTGACTTTGCCAACAGCCTGATCTTCATAGCAAGATACAATCTCCCTGATTTATTTGGTGTAAATTATTTGTGTAAGTCATGTATTTCAAGCTTCTGGCCTGTTTGTTAGCAGTTCTTAGTATTTAGCCAGTAAGTTTTACTTTTAATTAATATAGTTCCTTATTTTTCTAGGAAAATTTTGAATGATTTGTCTTCTGATGCACCAGGAGTGCCAAGAATTGAAGAAGAAAAGTCCGAAGAAGAGACTTCAGCCCCTGCCATCACCACTGTAACAGTGCCAACTCCAATTTACCAAACTAGCAGTGGACAGTACAGTGAGTAATAAATATTTCCATTATGAAAAGTAAGAAGAAAAACTAATTGTCAGATTCTCTTTAAAGAGACCGTGCAGTTGTCAATGCTTTTCTCAGTCTTGGCTGTCAGTATTGTTTTTCCCTTATTGTTCACTATTTAAAAGTATGTGAAGGGGGCTGGAGAGATAGCTCAGCAGTTAGAGCACTGACTGCTCTTGCAAAGGACCTGGGTTTGAATAAGTCAAGTTCCAGGGGATATGACACCCTCTACTGCCTTCCAAGGGCATTGCATGACACAGGTGCACCAACTCACATAGCAGACAATACACTCATATGTATAAAAATAATAATAATTAAAATTTTAGAAAAGTATGTGATAAAAATGTTTTCTTCAGAACGTTAAGGTTACTTAAGTGTTTAAGTTATTGCATTTTCTTTAGTTTAGGTACAGGAAGAAGTCTGAAATTTCCCACAGTGCGAGGTACTTGACATTTCAGTTCTCACCATGTTAAAAGACAAGTTTTTTTCAGTTAAGGAAAACAATCACTAATTATTTGAATGACTATGATTAAGAACAAAAAGTGGTTCTGTCAATTTATTTTTAATTATTTAATCTTACCTTCTAAAAACCATATCTAAAAATATTTGCACTTAGTGTTTCTGATGGAAGTGGCTTGGTTGTAGTCTACCAGTATGTTTAGTCATTGTTTCTTTTCATGTGGAAGGCAATTTAGTGAGTTAGGGTAATATAAACATCAGTAGAACACTGCACTGTCTGGAAAGCAATGGTTTCTTTTGCCAAATCATTAAAGTTCCATTTTGTGATATCTGTCTTAATGCTAGTACTTTTTCTTATCTTTTACCTAGATGTAGTATAAATTACTTTTGAATTTTTGCTTTTGTTTGGTAAAAGGCATTTGTGTGAATGTTACTTTTCTTTTTTCTTTTCTCTCTCTTTACCCGACAGAATCTCTTACATGATTCATTCACAGATTCAGTCCAGTGTTGGTTTGCCTGCCTGGAATTTATATTCCAACTGTATTATAAACAGATTCTGAAAGCAAACTTCTTAGCTTCTCCAAAACTTTTGCTAGTATGTAGAAGGGAGAGCATTTTTGATAAGCTGCGTCTCTATCTGAGCTCACGGTCTGAAGTAAATGAGCACCCAGCTGTATTTCTTCTTAAATTCTTTGTTGGCGGGGCTGGAGAGATGGCCTAGTGGTTAAGAGCGCCGACCGCTCTTGCAGAGGACCTGGGTTCGATCCCCAGCACCCACATGGCGGCTGAGAACCGTCTGTAACTCCAATTCCAGGAGAACTCCAGTTCCAGGGGAATCCGACACCCTCTTCTGACCTCCCGCAGCATTGCACGACAAGGGTACACAAACCTACATGCAGACAGTACATTCATACACATAAATAAAATAAAACGATTAAAAAAATATGAATACTTTGAGGTTGCTTAAATTTTTTTGGTTTTGCTTTTTTTTGACACAGAATCTCCCTATAGCCCCAGGTTGGCCTCAGTCTCAGAGATCTGCCTGCTTCCACCTCCTGAGTGCTGGGATTAAGGCATGTGCTACCATGCCTGGGTTTTTGTTTTGAAATTTTTGTTGTGGTGATGGTTATTTGAACTTTTGAGACTTTTAAAGCTTTGTTCATTTTATTAGCCTCTCAATGTTCTGTGGCTTTGATGAAACTGATTTAACATCACGTTATTTATTTTTAATTAACTCAAGTTTACAGTAAAATTTATTTTGTAAGTTATAAAATGAGTATGATTGTCAAAATTCAGGAGTTAGAGGGTTATAATACCTATAAAATGTACACCCTTTTCATCCTTCACCAGTAGGAAGGGTTTTATATATCCCTCTGTTCTTTCTCATTCTATTTTTACATAAACAAATCCTATATCCTATAAATTTTGTACAGAATCTCAACCAATATAGTTTAATTGTATTTAAAGTGTTTAAGTTAAATTATAACCTAATTATACTTCCAGAGTCTAAAACTCTATAGTTCCTATGTATACCTAGAGCCACAAGTTACTTCTACCTTTCTATTTTGTTTTAATGAATTTAGTTTTATTGAAACTATCAGATCCTTTTGAAATACCTAAGAGTGTAATAGTAAGTGTTCTAGAATAAAAAACATGTTCAACAAGATCAGATTAGACTTATATTTTCAAAGTATTTTCTTTTTTTTTTTTTTGGTGTTTCGAGCTGACCTGGAACTCACTCTGTAGACCAGGCTGGCCTTGAACTCACAAAGATCCGTCTGCCTCTGCCTCCCGAGTGCTAGGATTAAAGGCGTGCGCCACCACGCCCGGCTTCAAAGTATTTTCATACACATGACCTTATTTAATGTTTACAACAACATCTGGTATCTAAGATCAGATATTTTTATATTTCCAGAAAAAATATAACAGAATCAAATGATGGCTTCATGGGTACAGTTCAGATCTTGTCATATATGATCTCTTTCTTCTACCTTGAGTTCACTGTAACCAAGAAATACGTGGCACGTTATATACATTGGAATACATGTCGTTCAGGATCTTATAGTTCCCCAGAGCTTCCTGCTAATTGATCTCAAACCAATTCCTTTCTAATATGTAATAATATATTTAAGTCAGGTACATTGTTCTCATAGTTTCTCCTTTTCTTTAAATGCAATAAAAATCCATTATGGAGACCTTGGAACATAGTTCAGTTGATAAGTTCTTACCAAGCATGTATGAGGCCCTGGGTTCAGTTTCCAGCGCTTGCACAGGAGTTGAATAGGTAACATGAAAATTATAATTTGGGGTCTTTTTTGGAAAACTTGATCCTTAGCAAGGAGATTTTTCATAGGAAGATTCAAACACATTTTTAGATGCTGGTATCTAAAAGATTATATCTTCCAAATAAGATAATTCAACTTTCATTTAACTCTTTCTGTGAAGATGATTTAGGTTTTTTAAAAGTGAAATATCTGTTACTGTAGGCATTAATTTCCATTTGCCAGATAATGGCAAGTGTTTTTTTGTGTTTTTAATTTATTTATTTATTTATACATATATTTTTTATCAAATCTAGACCCGTGTCCCCCCCATCCCCCCACCCCTCCAGAGCTCATGCATTCTGCCAAACATGCAATCATCTCTCAGTCTTTCTCAATATTCTCCATGGGGAAGTTGACTGTTTTGAGCAGAAGTTCACTGTTTCAGTCAGTTCTTTGATGCAGTTCTTTCTGTTGTTGTTGTTGTTGTTGTTTCCAATATGTATCACTCCCAACTGCTTTGGACAAAAACTCAAGGGGCCAAGCACAGGAAATACTTACAACTGGGTAATTGGCACTAGCATCCACAGATGAGGGATACCATTCGTCGTTTGTTTTTCTGGGACTGTGTTACTTCACTAAGCATGATATCCTCTAGCTCCAGCCATTTTCCTGCAAAACTCATGATGTCGTCTTTCTTTACTGCTGCATAGAACTCCATTGTGTAGATGTACCACATTTTCTCTATCCACTCATCAGTTGAGGGGCATTTGGGTTGGTTCCAGCTCTTTGCTATTGTGAAGAGACCTGAAATAAGCATGGCCGTGCATGTATCTCTGCAGTGGGGTGAGTCTTGGGGGTACATGCCCAGGAGTGGTATGGCTGGGTCGGGTGGCAAGTTCATTCCAAGTCTTCCAAGGGTTCTCCACACTGCTTTCCGTAGTGGCTGCACGAGTTTACATTCCTACCAGCAGTGGATGAGTGTTACCCTTTCCCCACAACCTCTCCAGCACTTGGTATTATTCGTTTTCTTGATCCTAGCCAGTCTTATTGGAGTAAGATGATATCTTAAAGTGGTTTTGATTTGCATTTCCTTAATGATTAGTGATGTTGACCACTTCTTAAGGTGTTTCTCAACCATCTCTAACTCCTCACTTGTGAAGTCTCTGTTCAGCTCTTTGCTCCATCTATTGAGTGGGTCATTTGTTTTCTTTCTTCTTTGTTGTTTGAGTAGTTTATATATCCTGGAAATCAATGCTTTGTCAGATGTTTCTGCGGTGAAGGTTTCCTCCCACTCTGTGAGATTTCTCTTCACTTCCTTGATTGTTTCTTTTGATGTACAGAAGCTTTTGAGTTTAATGAGGTCCCATTTGTCAATTGTCCACCTTAATTCTTGCGCAGCTGCTGTCTGATGTAGGAAGTCTTTTCCTACACCTATGTCTTGTAGTCTGCTGCCAACTTTTTCTTCTATCACCTTCAGAGTTTGGGGTTTCATGTTGAGGTCATTGATCCATCTGGACTTGACTTTTGTACAGAGCGAGAGGAAGGAGTTTAATTTCATTCTTCTACAAGTGGTGATCCAGTTTTGCCAACACCACTTGCTGAAGATGCTGTCTTTTCTCCATTGTGGCTTCTTGGCCCCCTTGTCAAATATGAGATGTCTGAAATTGTATGTGCTCAGATTCGGATCTTTGGTTTTGTTCCATTGGTCAACTGGTCTGTTTTTGTGCCAGTACCAGGCTGTTTTTATGACTATAGCCCTGTAGTATAGTTTGAAGTCTGGTATAGAGACCCCCCCTCCCCCCCCCGTGTAGCTCTTTTCGCTCAGGGTTGTCTTGGCTATTTGGGGTCTTTTGTTTTTCCAAATGAATTTAAGGACTTTTGTTTCCAAGCCTGTGAAGAAACTCTTGGGGATTTTGATTGGCATTGCGTTAAATCTATACAAGAGTTTTGGTAGAATGGACATTTTTACAATGTTAATTTTCCCAATCCATGAGCATGGGAGGTTTATCCATCTTCTGATGTCTTCTTCAATTTCTTTCTTTAAAGGTTTAAAATTTTTGTTGTAGAGATCTTTGGTGTCTTTGGTTAGGTTTGTTCCTAGGTATTTTATTGTTTTTAAGGCTATTGTGAGTGGGAATGCTCTTGTGAATTCTTTCCTCCAGGTTTGTATGTTGTTGGTGTGAGAAAGGCTACTGATTTTTTTAGGTTAATTTGTATCCTACCACTAGCACCACATTGCTGAAGCTGTTAATCGTTTTAGGATTTTTCTGGTGGAGTTTTTTAGCATCCCTTAATAAACAAATCATACATCATCAGCAAATAGGGATAGCATGACTTCCTCTTTCCAATTAGTACTCTTTTACTTTCCTTAATTTCCTTCTTTTGTCTAATTGCTCTAGCAAGTGTTTTCAAGCACTATATTGAAATGAGTGGTGACAGGGCAAGCCTTGACGAGTTCCTACCTTTTTAAAGGGAAATGTTTCTGTTCTGTGTCACCCAGGTAGGATGAATATTGGCTTGTGGGTTTCCTGTATATAAAGGCTTGGATTAACTTGAGGAACGATCCCTCCAGTCCAATTCCTTCTACGACTTTAAGCATGAAGGGATGCTGGGATTTGTCAAAGGCTTTTTTCAGCATCAATTGAGATATGGTGTAGTTTTTGTCTTTTATTGCCATTTAATGTGTTTGATGATGTTTTGGATTTTCATATGTTGAACCACCCTGCATCTCTGGTATAGGGGAACAAGACTTGGGGGGGGATGATGATTGATCTTCTTGATGAGGGTCTCTATGCTATGTGCGCAGTATCCTGTTTTAAATTTGGCATCTGAGTGTTCATTAGGGTATATGGGTCTTTAAAATTTTTTCCTTTTTTATTTTGTAATATCTTTGCCTGGTTTTGATAATGAGTGAGGCTTGGGGGCTTTCATAGAAGGAATTTGTTGGTAGAAGTCCCTCTGATTGTATCCTTCTAACAGTTATTTTCGAGCAATAATGGGGTTGTAGGTCTTTTTGAATGTTTTATAGAATATAGAATTCTTCCATGAAAACATCTGGGCCTAGACTTTTTTAGTTAGGAGGTTTCTTCTTATTACTCTTCCAATTTACTTATTTGTTCTGGGTCTGTTTAAGCTGTGTGATCTCTTCTGGGTTGAGCTTGGTGAGTCCAATGATTTCAGATACTCATCCACTGACTAGGTTTTTCAAACTTGATAGAGTAAAGATTTCTTAAAGTATTCCCGTATGATTTGTCTGGATCTTGTCCGTGTCGGTTGAAATAGATGTCCTTTTCATCACGGATTGTATTAATTTGGAGTAGTTGTTCCCTTCGTTTTTTTGGTTAACTGGGCGAGAGTTCTGTCCTGTCTTGTTCTGTCAAAGAACCAACTTTGGATTCATTGAGTTTTTTTTTTTTTTTGTAACATTCTTTGTACTTTGTTTCGATTTCACTGATTTTCTTTCTGCTCTGATTTTTTTTATTTCTTCCTGTCCCCTGGTGCGTTTAGGGTCCGTCTGTTGTTGCCTCTCAGTGCTTTTAGCTGTAGTGTTAGATATTTCACTTGCACTCTTTCTGTTTCTCTAATGCATGTAAGGCCCCAGGGCATAAACTTCTCTCTTAGAGCTGCTTTTAAGGTATCCCATAGGTTTTTTTGTGTGTTGTACTGTCATTGTCATCCAGTTCCAGGAAGCTTTTAATTTCTTTCTCTTCCTTGACCCACATTCATTATTCAAGAGTATATCGTTTAGTCTCCATGTGTGTCTTAGTAAGGCAGGAGGGCTTTCCTGGTGTTGATGTTGACTTTATTGCACTGTGAGCTGATAGAATCTGAATTTATTTCAAATCTTTTGTATTTGTGGAGGTTTTCTTCTGTGTCCCAATATGTGGTCCGATACTTGGAGAATGTTCCATGGGGTGCTGAGTAGAAGTGTATTCTCTGGTATTAGGATGGAATGTTCGGTAGAGGGCTATGAGGTCCACTTGGTGTATCACATCGTTCCGAAATTCCAGATGTCTCTCTGTTTATTCTTCTTTGTCCTGTTGACCTAACCAAAGACTCAGTGGGGTATTGAAACTCACAAATGAGTGTACTGGGGGTTAGTGTGTGACTTGTGGTCTGGAGAATTTTTCTTTATAAAGTTTGGTGAACCAGAGTTTGGGCATATATATTAATAATTGTTGGAAATCTTTTAGGTGAATTGTTCCTTTGATAAAATGTAATGCCGGCCGGGCGTGGTGGGTGTAGGGTCAGGGCCTTTAATCCGAGCACTCAGGAGGCAGAGCGAGGCGGGTCTTTGTGAGTTCAAGGCCAGCCTGGTCTACAGAGTGAGTTCCAGGACAGCTGGGACTACAGGAGAACCCTGTCTCGAAAAGGGACAAAAAAAAAAAAAAAAAAATGTTGCCCTGTTTTGTCTCTTCGGATTTCTTTTACTTTGAATGTCTAGTTTGTCCGTATATTACATAAAATAGCTCAACACTGCTTTCCTTTTTGGTACATATTTGCTTTGAATATTTTTTTTCCATCCTTTCACTTTAAGGTGGTCCTGTCCTTGAAAGTAAGAGGTTTCTTGTAGACAGCATTCCGATGGATTCTGTTCCTTTCATTCCAGTCCAGTCTATGTCCCTGTTTGATTGGGGATTTTAGTCAATTAATATTTAATGTTATGACTGTTAGGTTTGTGTTGTTTCCTTTGCCTTATTATCCATTTGGTTTAGGTTTCAATTTCTGCAGTTATGCTTTTAAACTTTCTCTTTCTAGGTGTTTGTTAATTTCTCTTTCTAGGTGCCTGGGGTGTTTGCTCCCGATTCTTCTGTCCTTTGATTGCTTCAAGTATTCTCTAAAAGGTTGGTTTTCCAGAAAGTATTCTTTCATCTGTGTTATGTCATGGAAGGTTTTTCTCTCTCCGTCAACTATAATAGACAAACATTTTGCTGGTAAAATAATAACATGGGTTGGCATCTATATGTCCCTTAACAACTGGGAATGGCTTGCTCCAGGCTCTTCTTGCTTTCAGAGTTTTTAATTAATGAATAATCAATGAAAGATCCTTATAAGAATGTCAAGATGGGGGCTGACATTCTTTATAAGGACTTCATTAATTAGTTCATTAATTAAACTATGAAAGATCCTTATAATAAATGTAAGATGGGGCTGGAGAGAATGGCCTAATGGTTAAGAGCCCCGACCGCTTACAGAGGACCGCGGTTTGATCCCCAGCAACCCACAGGGCGGCCGAGAACCGTCCAAAACGCCAATTCCAGGAGAACTTCAGGTCCAGGAGGAATACCGATGCCCTCTTCTGACCTCGCGGCTTGCACGAACACGGGTGCACAAACCTGCAGTCAGACAGACAGTATTCAAACACATACAGAAAATAAAATAAATTAAAAAAAAAATTTAAAAAAAAAAAAAAAAAAAAAAAAAAAAAAAGATGTCAAGATGAGGCTTAGAAACCATTAAGATATTTTTATCGTTCTTCCTCGGGAAACACCAATGGTGAAGAACGCCTGTGCAAGTGGGAGGGCCATGGAGGACCAAGGGTCAGCTTGGTCGGGCCATGGCGGCGTCCGTGGATAGTTGGTAGCAGGTCTCTGGGCCATGGTCGGGCCACGAGGGCCTGGAGGCAAATCTGAAGACAAGGAGTGGATCTCAGTCACCAAGCTGGGCTGCTTGGTCAAGGACATGAAGCTCAAATCCCTGGAGGAGATCTACCTGTTCTCACTACCTATTAAGGAATCTGAGATTATTGACTTCTTCGTGGGAACATCCCTTAAATATGAAGTTAGGGCTGAGAGATGGCCTAGCGGTTAAAGAGCGCCGACCGCTCTTGCGAGGACCTCGGGTTCGATCCCCAGCAGCCCACAAATGGCGGCCGAAAACCGTCGGAAACTCCAATTCCCAGAGAACGCCAGTTTTCCAGCGGAATCCGAGAGACCCTCTTCCTGACCTCCCGCGGCATTGCCAGGACATGGGGTGCACAGACCCTGCATGCAGACAGTACATTCATAAACTAGGGAAATAAATAAAATTAACTTTAACAAAATTTTTAAAAAGATCAAGTTAGGTCATGCCAGTGCAGAAGCAGACCCTGGCTGGCCAACAGACCAGGTTCAAGGCTTTTGTCGCCATTGTGGACTACAATGGTCATGTTGGTCTGCATGTCAAGTTCTCCAAGAAGGTAGCCACTGCAATTCAAGGGGCCACCGTTTTGGCCAAGCTTTCCATTGTCCCTGTGCGGAGAGGCTACTGGGGAAACAAGATTGGCAAGCCCCACACAGTCCCATGCAAGGTGACAGGCACCTGTGGCTCTGTACTGGTGCACCTCATCCTTGCCCCCAGAGATACTGGCATCATCTCTGCTCCTGTGCCCAATAAGTTGCTGATGATGGCTGGTATTGATGACGGCTACACATCAGCCAGGGGCTGAACTGCTACCCTGGGCAGTTTTGCCAAGGCCACCTTTGATACCATCCCTAAGACCTACAGCTACCTGACTCCAGAACTTTGGAAAGAGACAGTCTTCAAGTCTCCATATCAGGAATTCACTGACCACCTTGTGAAGACCCACNAAAAAAAAAAAAAAAAAAAAAAAAAAAAGAATGTCAAGATGAAGCTTAGAAACCATTAAGATATTTTTATCGTTCTTCCTCGGGAAACACCAAATGGTGAAGACGCCTGTGCAGTGGGAGGGCCCGGAGGACCCAGGGGTCCAGGCTTGGGAGGCCATGGCGGCTTCCGTGGAGTATTTGGTAGCAGTCTCTGGGGGCCATGGTCAGGCCACGGGGCTTGTGGAGGCAAAGCTGAAGAGAAGGAGTGGATCCCAGTTACCAAGCTGGGCCACCTGGTCAAGGACATGAAGCTCAAATCCCTGGAGGAGATCTACCTGTTCTACCTACCTATTAAGGAATCTGAGATTATTGACTTCTTCGTGGGAACATCCCTTAAAGATGAAGTTAGGGGGCTGGAGAGATGGCCTAGCGGTTAAGAGCGCCGACCGCTCTTGCAGAGGACCCGGGTTCGATCCCCAGCACCCACATGGCGGCCGAAAACCGTCTGAAACTCCAATTCCAGGAGAACTCCAGTTCCAGCGGAATCCGAGACCCTCTTCTGACCTCCGCGGCATTGCAGGACATGGGTGCGCAGACCTGCATGCAGACAGTACATTCATACACATAGGGAAATAAATAAAATTAAATTTAAAAAAATTTTTAAAAAGATCAAGTTAGGTCATGCCAGTGCAGAAGCAGACCCTGGCTGGCCAACGGACCAGGTTCAAGGCTTTTGTCGCCATTGTGGACTACAATGGTCATGTTGGTCTGCATGTCAAGTTCTCCAAGAAGGTAGCCACTGCAATTCAAGGGGCCACCGTTTTGGCCAAGCTTTCCATTGTCCCTGTGCGGAGAGGCTACTGGGGAAACAAGATTGGCAAGGCCCACACTGTCCCATGCAAGGTGACAGGCCACTGTGGCTCTGTACTGGTGCGCCTCATCCCTGCCCCCAGAGGTACTGGCATTGTCTCTGCTCCTGTGCCCAAGAAGTTACTGATGATGGCTGGTATTGATGACTGCTACACATCAGCTAGGGGCTGCACTGCCACCCTGGGCAATTTTGCCAAGGCCACCTTTGATACCATCCCTAAGACCTACAGCTACCTGACTCCTGTCCTTTGGAAAGAAACATTCTTCACCAAGTCTCCCTATCCGTAATTCACTGACCATCTTGTGAAGACCCACACCAGGCTCCAGCTGTGGCCATTACCTAGAGCTTTTTTTATGAAAAAAATAAAGTGAGCCTCGTGTGGTGGGGTATCACTTGAGTTCAAGTCCAGCTGAGGCTACAGGGAGACCCTGTCTCAATAAAGTGAATGAAGTCTGTTTAAAAAAAAACGATCCAGGCGTGGTGGCGCACGCCTTTAATCCTAGCACTTGGGAGGCAGAGGCAGGTGGATCTTTGTGAGTTCAAGGCCAGCCTAGTCTACAGAGCTAATTCCAGGACAGCTGGGGCTACAGGGAGACCCTGTCTCGAAAAGACAAAAA